>VYZQ01062077.1:0-18206 GCA_013400655.1 Mystacornis crossleyi | reverse complement strand
AAAAAAAAAAGACTTTACTAAAAAATTCGTGCAAATGAGACCAGTAAACTTCCCTGTATCTGTCAGCCTGCAGACCCTTTTGGAAACCTGCTACATATGGGGTGGCAACAAGGTTTTATTTCAAATTCATACGTGCGGCTCTAACAGATGAACTTTGTAAATGTCAGTGCCTGAAATGTTTGCTAGTTTTGAGAAGTGCTGTGCTGGAGCTCTGGCATGGGAGGGATGCACGAGCTGTCTGTGGTGGTGAGCCACCTCCAGAGCCCTTTGAAAGCAGTGCTGCAACACCACATTTCTCACTGCTTTCCTCGTGTGAAAATTTGCTGTAGAAAGTTCGTGTGTTGTGCTTTTCCACTGAAATATGCAGAGATTCCTTTGCCAGGGAATGGCATCTGCTACAGCTCTTTTCAAAACAGGAGATGTGTGTTGGCTTGCTTCTTCTTGTGCTTTGTTTTTGTTTGTTTTTTTTCCAAGTATAATGGTATATTAAGTTTGATGGTTTCTTTGCTTACTTTTTAAATTGTTATTTCTTAAAACAAACACTGTTTTCTAACTAACATCAAAGCCACGTAAAATCTTGCTGTAACAAGTGTTTCTGGTTGAGTTGACCAGCTTATATCAATTACTAGTAATGTGTTCAGCACCTCATTAAAGAAGATAAATGGGCTTCTTGACTCATATAACTTGAAAAAAACCCCAAACAATTTGCTAAAAAACCCAATCTGCTAAAAATATTAAAGTGAGATGAGACTTTTCTGCCTTACATTGTTCTGCCTTGATATATACAGAGGAGATTGATCTTGTGTGGATGCATGTGGTGTTTGGACCAAAGCTCTGAGGAAAAACTGATATTTTTGACTCAAATGCTGAGGAAACCCTTGGCTGAAGTAGGAGGAAAATTTATTTCAGGCCACTGGGAGTTGTTGTGGTGGGAAGATAATGGAGAAACTTGTTTTTAAAATGTCGTACAGGGCACAACCAGGGCAGGGCTCTCCTTCCCTGTGGTGGAAAAAGAAATGCAATGCAGTGGAAGTGTGCTCTAAAAAATAATTCTAAATAAAATAAACAAGGGTTCTGCACCTTTTCCGTTTCTCTTTCAACTGACCTTTTGTCTTTCTCTGTCCTCTTGTTTCCTTTTTCTGTCCTTTATTTCTAGCAAGACTGAGGACTGGGGGTATCTCAATGAAGATGGAGAGCTCGGCTTGGCTTATCAAGGTTTAAAGCAAGTTGCCAGGTCAAACACTTTCTTTTTCTCCCCACTGCTGCTTCTCCCTTCTCCTCCCTTTTCCTTGCCCTCTTGTTTCTTTCTCTTGCTCTGCTGTTGCCATCTAATCCTGGACAGGGCCAGTTGTCCTCTCTGGGAGCAGCTGGAGGTCAGATTTCCAAACTGCAGGAATTGAGACCCTCCTCTAATTTTCAGAGGAATCACGGTTCCAGCTGGCCATTGCCGGTGGTGGCTGTTGTCACTAATGCCTGAGCTGTGATCCAGTAAGGATTATGTGACATTAATGGGAAATTGGGTGATTAAGGTGTTGAGCAGCTGGGATGTCCAAGAAACCAAAAAAACCCTCCCATTTTATTTTTTTTCCCCCAAATTGCGCAAAGATATGGCACCTCTCAGAGGTGTTTTCTCCCAATCCTTGACCCGTTGGAAGGGGAGGGCCTGTCTTTGTATCCCAGTGCTGTCAGCTCTGCATGATCCTGGGGATTGTGTGCTCCCATCCGTGTGCTGTCTGTGGGTGAGAAAGGCACGTGGTGGACACAGGGTGCCATCCTTGCTCAGCTCTCCCCACGTCCTGCTCTGCTGGGCAAATATCCCTCTTGGATTCCTGTCCTGCATCACCCCCGTGCTTGGGGGTAATGGGGCTCCAATATGTATGATTTTTATTCAAGATTTAAGGACATGAAAGAGATGAAAAATTTAAATATTTTGTATGGAGTAGCCTAAAGTGGTCGCATCCAGAGGTATCAGAGTGAAACCAGACAATAACAGGAAGAAATAACAAGGATTATTTCATGTGTTTTTCCAAGCAGAGTAGGAACCCAGGTTCACAGGAGGAGCATGTTCTTCTGAGGGTGTCTCACAGATTATCCAGGCTGAATCCAAACTAATCCCAATATGAAGAAATAAAATGAAAATTAAGTACTTAATACTTATTTCATGGTGGGTCTGTATTTTTCAAGCCTATTAAGAATATAAGTCCTGACAGGATTATGAGGCTGACTGCATTATTGCCATGTTTCTATAGATGGAAAACATGCTTTTCTGTCTTGTGCTGGAAGGTGGGAGTAGAGATCGTGTTGTTAAATTTTCTAAAGACAACATAAACAGCAACCACACAAAACAACCCAGGGAATGATTCGTACTTTTCATCCACGAATCTTCCCTAAAAGCATGCACTGTTTTATAAAAGTTATTAAAGAAAAACACCAAAACAACAACAAAAAAATTCCATGCATAGTTGTTCCTGCAGGGAAGCAGATCACAGGTGTGGATCACCATTAATTTCCCTGTGGACCAGAGAGAACTGTAGCTTTTTCCCCACTGGCCCAGGTCTGTGTGTGTGCATGTCCTGGGTCTGTGTGAAGCTGCTGACAGCAGAGTCTTCCTCATCTTTGAGGACTGCTGTTTGCATCCAGTGTCAGAAGGCCCTGAGTTGGGCGTGAGGTGATCCACAGCTCTGACCAGGCACACCCATGAGCCACAGCAGGGGCAGGGGTTTGGTTATCCCCTTGGGTCATTCCTTCTCTTGGCCACCATCGTCCTGTATAATCCAGGACTATACTTTGCAGTTTCTGGCTTGGTGGCCCTCTCTGAGAGTCCTCATACTTTCTGGAGTCACTTACTTCAGTCTTCTGGCAAGAGCTGGTGGATGAAGGGAGATTTCCATGTAGCAGAGGGTAGGGGACACTCTTAAAAAGATCAATTACCATGTCACCATCACCTTCAGCGCAGGTGTCTGCAGTTAACATCTCAGTGATGGATCATTCTTCCACTGGATTTAAAAAGGCATTCTGGCTTTGCAAATGTCTGGATAATCCATTAACTTAATGTATTACTAACCCTTTAGCTCAGCATTCCACAACTCCCCCCCTTGCCACAGCTGTCCTTGTGCAGGGCTGGAAGGTGACCTGGTGTAGGTGAAAGGATGGTGGGAAGGGTTGGCAGGACAGATTACTGGAGGAATACATGGAATGCACACCTAAAAGTGGGAGAAGGGGTGGGTTTGGTGGCTTCTCTCAGCTGTGTGTCGTGGTGTTAGTGTTTGTGTGTCCTGGGCTAGAAGGAAGCAAATTGAGGCATAAGTGAGTGTACTTCTTTTTAAAGAAAGATGGATGGCAGCTCTACAAACAGCTAGGGGGAATGGAGGGTTTCATCTTCTGCCTTTTATGATACTCCCAGCTGTAGCAAACAAAGCCAGTGGCATTCCAGCTGAACACAGCCATTTGCCAGACCTGCAGTTCACTTCATCAAGAGTGAGAATTGATGTTTGACAGGAAGGGAGCACAGGAAAAAATGTCCGTCTAGCTGAGCTTTTGAAAACAAAACCTGCAGGTGTTGATCTGTGCTGCTTTCTTGCCGTGCATTTGCTTTTTGCAAGTAAAGGAATCTGGATGTTTGATGCAGTTAAATAAAAAAGGGTGCTTTGGGATTTTTTCCCCACTTTATTAAAAAAAAAAACAAACCCCCAAAAAACCAACAAACCCCAACATCTGAATTCATGTCTCTTAATTTCAAAAGTATTTCATCTGCAGTATAACAAGTGACAGACTAATCTGGCAATAATAGCCACAGCTTCTTGTTTGTCAGTTTTATAGGGAGGCTGACTGGGCATATCACCCAAACCGGCTGATTTTGAAGGATCTAAACTCGGTGGTGGTTACTACCACCATGCTGACAGCACAGACTGATCAGTGTGGTCCTGTTCTCAGGTTGCTGGAAGCACAGCTCCAGGATCAGAGAAGGGAGCATGAGGAGGAGATGGAAGCTCTGAGAAACCAGGTGGATTTAATGCAAGAGGAGCTGGAGAAGCAGCAGCAGGCGTTCTTGCAGACTCTGCAGCTCTCTCCAGAGGTCCAGGTGGAGCTTGGACTTCAGCAAGAAATTACACGTCTGACCAATGAAAACCTGGTAAGAGGCTGTGCTGAAAACATAGGAAGAGGGGAAAAAACAGTTTGAGAGAAAGGAGATAGGAAGCATACAGGGAAAGGAGGGCACTGGGATCTCTTTCAGCCCTCCTAAACTCTGTGCAGAATTCATCAGCAGCTCCTACTGGTGCTTTTGGGAGCATTGGTACTTGGCCTTGAGCTGATGTTCCATGGCTGTATGACTTTTGTGACTGCATAGGTGCTTTATTTTTAATTTATTTTTATTTTTAATTCTTTTTAAATGCTTTTTTTAAGCTTGTCAACTTTGTGGCACTGCCTTCCAAATCAGATCACTGGGGACTCCTCTACTCTGTTAGGCACAAAGGCAGCACAGTCCTTTCATCTTGCTTGCTTTTATTGGAAGTGTGCAAGGGCAGTTGCCACTCCAAAAAGTTGACCTGGATGATCATAAATTTTCCCTTTCTTCCCTTCTGCATCTGTGTGCAAGGTCTGGAGGGAATGTTGGCACCTCCTGAGTTTTTGCCTTTTTTCAACAACTCCAGTATCTAAATAAAACTGTTCGAATGTGATTAACAGCCAGGATTAAATGCTGTGGGGGGTGCTCCTCTTCCACTAAGATGCTCACACCATGCCTTGGTGATGCACAGACCAGGCTTCAGCCTCTAACTCACCCCGAATGAGTTGTTCTTGGGTTTAATGTTGGGCGTTTTTTTAAATGCATCTTGTGTCTTTCAGGATCTTAAAGAATTGCTGGAAAAGTTGGAAAAGAATGAAAAGAAGCTGAAGAAGCAGCTGAAGATTTACATGAAGAAGGTCCAAGATTTTGAAGGTGCCTTGTGTGTAGGGAGATAGTGGGTTGGGGGAACTGCACTTGGGTTTTACTCCTTTGGCCAGCCTTGGAGAGCTGCAGGGTTTGGGGATTTTTTTTCTCTTTTTCTTTCTATGAAAGTAAGATTTTGCTTGTTCTGACACTGAACTAGCAGCAGGCACTGAGCTGACACTGACCCTGTACCAGGGTTTGGAGGATATTTAAGGAAACCTTTTTGCTGTCAGTGCAGTGACTCAGGCAGAGATGCAGAAGGGAGCCCAGTGGCCAGCAGGAAAGTGCTCTGATCTGTCAATTTTGAAGGGGGGATTTTAACCCTTTAGTATTAAAACGTGTATGTATATTCTGCTTGATGACAAAGAACCTTAAATGTGGCATCTGTGTTGTATAGAAAGTGCTTCCTGTTTTCTGGAGAAGCCGTGATTAATCAGAGAGCCCCATTCTCCTGAGTTAATTTCTGGAAACCAGGCATTAAGTGAAATTAAGCTGAGTAACTGGAGGGTTTCCACGGCTCGCCCAGCTGGTCTCTGTCAGCGTGATTTGCATGCTGCTTGCTGCAGAATTTGCATGCTGGTCTCCTCTGCTTTATTACACTTCAGCAGCGTGCCGCTGAGGTTTGCAGCTTTGCAGGCAGACAGGAGATGCCGTGCTCAGGGATTTTGCATTGCCGGCCTGCTTTTTGCCCCTCTCTGTGCAAACCATACACTAGAGTTGTGACCTTCTAGCTTGTGGGCTCTTGGAAAATAAAAAAATGGCTTCATTTTTTCCTCTTTTAAGTTCAAGTTTTGCATTTTTTCTTTCATTCGTAGTCAGAACTCCGTAATCCAGGATCTGATTGTTTATATTTTTGTAAGTCTGTCAAAGCTGATGACATTATTGGGAATTTAATATATAACTTTTTGACTTGCTGTCTACACTAAGGCCAGTGGAGAGCCTGAATAGTTGTTGATTTCCAGGTGCCACCACTGATGGTCTTTTCTCTTCACAGCATCCCAGACCATGGTGCCAGTGGAGAGGAGGCCGCACGAGCGAAACATGCAGGTTGCTGTCCAGAGAAAGGAGAAAGATTTTCAGGGCATGCTGGAATATTACAAGGAAGATGAGCCACTCCTCATCCGAAACCTCATTACAGGTGGGGAACTTGCTCTGCTCCTCTGCCTGGCTGCTCCTTCTCCTGCCTGGGGGAATTTGTAAACTTGAGATTAAAAAATCAAGGTAGACAAATAGATCGTAGTTAATCCCTTCTGGGGCTGCATGTTTGTGGTGATGGCAGTTTGGGTAGGTAAAGTAGTGCTGCACTAAGCAGATAGACCAGTATGGATACAATCCCTTAGGGACAGCAGAGAATGGGAAATGCAAAGGAAGGCTGCAGTTTTTAGAGCAGGCAGTAACTTGCTGAGTTTCATACGCTGTGAAAGGTGGGGAGGGGATGGCAGAAGGAGAGACCCCTGGGATCTGGCACAGCAGTGGAACAAAGGGAGTTCGGTTCATGAGGTAATAACAGACAACAGATAATGAACTTGTGAGCTCTTCTGCACTGCACAGTCTGGTTAGAATTGCTGCAGCATTCCCTCACTCAGCGCTGTTCCAGAAGTCAGGCTTCCCTGGCTGGGTGTTGGTATTTAGCACCACTCTCTAACCCCAGCGGAGCCTAGTGAGGATCCAAAAAGTGTTCAAAGAGCAGTGCTAGCCCATTGCTGTGGGCATTGAAGTTCCCCTAATCAGACAGACTTGTTCTTTAGAGGCTCCAAATGCCCACAGCTGCCATTAGGATTCAGTATCTTGAGGGAAACAGCGATTTAATGTGTCATCAATTCAGAGAGGGGATTTATAACTTGTGCGAGGTATTCCTGAAAGCTTCAGGGAGCTGTTCTAAGGTGGTTTCTGTGCTGCTGGGGTAGGGTTTTATGTGGTAAAGAAGCTCTGGCTCTACCGTGCATCCGTAAGGTGAAATGGGGTGGTGTCACAAACCTCGGTGCAGACAGGGCTGCCCTCCCAAGCCCTAGTGCTGAGGGTCTGGGGCAGGTCCCTCTGTCCTGCAGCTGGACCTCCGGCTCTGTGTCCGTGCTGCAGAGAGGGATGCAAGTTGTGGAGCCAAAATACCATTTTCCTCAGGGCTGAGGGGAGAGGGGTTTGCCTGGGTCCATCTCCAACTCTGACGTTCTCCGCTTCACCTGTCAGTTGGGGGATTTAAAGTTTGGGGGGTTTTGTGCAATTCTTTATTTTTTAATTTTTTGTCAAACCTTCTAGATCTCAAGCCCCAGGCAGTGTCTGCCACTGTTCCCTGCCTTCCTGCCTACATCCTCTACATGTGCATCAGACACGCAGATTACATCAATGATGACCAGAAGGTGCACTCCTTGCTCACCTCCACCATCAACGGCGTTAAGAAAGTGCTGAAGGCAGGTGCCCATTTGCTCTTGTCTCGGGGTGGAGAGGCTGTCAGATGGTAACAGCCATGTCCAAGTGTGTGACACTCAGCTCTCGTAGTGGTTTTCTAACCCTTTAAAAGAACAAGGAGAACTGTGATCTTAACAATAAAATTGTTTTCATTTAGAGATTAAAAAAAAAAAAAAAGGTTTGCGGGGAAGAAATGGCTAATACTGCCCAGCTGCAGAGGGAAAACTTTGTGATTCTGGGTGAGGAAACTCAGAATCGCTTTGTTTCGTGATGCCATCACCCCCTGCTGGAAGGGTGTGCCGGTTTGGGCCAAATTTAGAAATATATCCTCCGGGAGAGAGGATAGGTTACAAACCGCCCCTCCCCCCACCAGGTCCGGCAAAAATAAACTTATTCTCCTCGAAGGAAAGTGAAAGAAATAAAACTATTTATTTAACAAATACACGGGTAAGGATAATAATGCTAACTCTTGCTGTGGAGAGAAACCTGAAAGATTTTAAAGTCCTTCCGTCTCTGTCTCTCCGAAGGGGAAAAAAAAAAAGTGACCCCAGCTGAGGAAAAAAAAACTCCTCCTAATGNATCCCATCCAGCCCTGCCCTCTGGCACTGGGAAGCCATTCCCTGTGTCCTGTCCCTCCAGGCCTTGTCCCCAGTCCCTCTGCAGCTCTCCTGGAGCCCCTTCAGGCCCTGCCAGGGGCTCTGAGCTCTCCCTGGAGCCTTCTCTTGTGCAGGTGAACACCTCGAGCTGTCCCAGCCCCTCTGCATTCTTTCTGGTGGGTTGTTTTGAGGCTGTTCTCTTGGGTTTAGTAAGTCCCACAGCTTTTCATTAACCAGTATTTCACATAATAAATTAACCAGTTTTATTTCACGTAAAACTTGGGGTAAGTTTTATAAAAGCTGGTCCCTTCCAACAAAATGGGATCAGCACAGTCCTCCTAGAACATTACACACTGCCATCCTTACAGTTATGCATTCTGCATATTAAAATTTTCAATGGACCCAAATACTGGGGTTTTTTTAACCTTGATTTTTGTTAGATATATTGAGCATTCAAACTGTAAGAAAAAAAATTATTTAATGAAATGAAATTAACTATTCAGGTCATTCAAAAGAGAATGATTTGTGTGTAAAACCTTAGCACTGGATTTTGAAGATTTAAAATTCGAAGTTAAATTAAAAAATATTTTAGTGAATTCTTACTAGCAGTTTTGCTCTTGTTTGCCCTCTTCTGTCTGGATAATAATACTGCATTTAAAGAAAATCCTCGTCAGAAAACCAGCTGGGTTAAAACACAGTCTTAAATTTTACGTTGTTTGCCATGATTTACTGTGTTAAGTGAACCAGCTGTTTGCAAATTCCATTGAACCAGCTGTTTGCAAATTCCATTTGGTGCAAAATATAGAGGGGAGAAATACTTCTGAACAGTTTCCAAAATACCGTTATCTTTAGTTTCAAATCCAGCCTGTTTTTAAGAAAAGGTTTAAAAGAAAATCCCAAACCATGTGCAGTCCTGTCACGTGAAAAAATATGTTGCTCTTTGATTAGTCAGGAAAATGGGGAAATTGTGAAATCAACTCAAATTTGCATTTTGCTAGTGAGCAACCAACAAAAACAATTATATAGTTCCCATTTTCACACCAAAGAAGACTATATGAGCAGGCAATTAAAGCATCTGTGTTAATTAAAACATCATGTTGGCTTCTGCCACTAAAACTGGTATTAATAGCTAAGCCCAGAACTGAGGGCTTGCAGCAGCCAAATGCAGGATCAGAGCTCAGGTGTATCAGTGAAAGGCAGGCAACAGTTTCAACAGTTATTTGGGGAGATTTATGAATTTCAGAACAGTTTAAAATGTTGGCAAAGCACATAACATGCAGTCATAACTTTTTTTCCCGAATTGTATATAAATCTTAATTTCAGAATATTTTGTTTACCATAAAAACAATTGCGATTCAAAGGGATAAGCACAGAGCTATAAAGTAGTTTCAGAGGGCCTGACATGTCTTGTTCTAATCCTCTATGCTGCAGTCAATACAAATGTGCAGATCCTTGCTAAGGATAAAATGGGAAAACTGGCAGTTTAATGATTTTCTTCAAAAAGTAGTCCTCTAGTAATAATTTATGAACAAATGCCTGAGTGAATCGAAGGTGATTTATGAGTTTTGATCTTCTCTGTAATGTGCTTTTGTAACATATTTTGGTATATTGTACTCTAAGGGTGCAGGGGGGGTTTCAATGCAGTGATTTTGTAAGTGGGATAACAAACCCGGGTGTTTTAATTTCCTGTTCAGGGTTTCATGACCCAAAACACGGCGAAGCAAAACGAGCACTGCCTGAAGAACTTCGACCTGACCGAGTACCGCCAGGTGCTGGGCCACCTCTCCATCCAGATCTACCAGCAGCTCATCAACATCGCCGGGGGCATCCTCCAGCCCATGATTGGTGAGCTCACAGCACGCTGCCCTTTAGCAAGGGCTTTCTTGGCCCAGATTATCTGCTCCCAGCTGTTTTTTCAGACCTTTTCACACTGCCAGTGTGACTCAGGAGAGTTTTTGTCTTCCCCCATGATAGAAGCTAATAGGGATGAGGGGTTTTCCCCCAGCTGTAGAAGATATGTCTTACATTTCTGTTGGGGAGACAGTGGAAGAGGTGAGGTGGTGCTGGTAGGTCTGCTTTCCCCTCCAGACCAGGTTTGTGGTTAATCTTTTTATGGACGGGAATGTACATTATAAGGGAGGAGAGGATTGGGAAGAGGAAAAAGACTCATAAAGACCTTGTTTTATGAGGGTGAGAGAAGAGTTACCTCTTCAGCTGAATCCCTGAGGATTCATCTGAGGAATGCCCCTGGATCCCTGGCAGTGTCCAAGGCCAGGTTGGATGGGGCTTGGAGCAACCTGGGATAGTAGAAGGTGTCCCTGCCCATGGCAGGGTGTTGAACCTAAATGGCCTTTAAGGTCTCTTCCAAACCAAACTCTTGTATGGTTCTAGGATAGTTGCGTGTGTTTTTAACTATTTTGTATTATCAGAATAAACCAGTGTTCATGGATCTGTCCTGCTGTCGGATATCGCAGCATCCATGGCATTGCATCACTGAGTCTGTACGTGTGCATTGCGGCCCACGGAGGGATCAGTTCTTCCCTCTAGTGACCAATATGTGATTGCAGGCTTTTTAGCCCGTTTCTCCCCCTTTTTTCAGTGTCTGCAGTGTTGGAAAATGAAAGTATCCAAGGGCTTTCCAGTGTAAAACCAATGGGCTACAGGAAATACGCCTCCAATGTGGCAGAAGGTGACAGATCCTACAGCTTGGATGAGATGATTCGCCAGCTGAACACATTCCACAGCATCATGTGTGACCAGGGCCTGGACCCGGAGATCATCCAGCAGGTGTTCAAGCAGCTCTTCTACATGATCAACGCCGTCGCCCTGAACAACCTCCTGCTGAGGAAGGATGTCTGCTCGTGGAGCACGGGCATGCAGCTGAGGTGGGGCTGGGGCTCGGAGCAGGGCTGTGCCTGCTTAGGGAAGTTTTGTTAATGTTGTAAGTCAGTGGAAAATCGGAAAAGAAAGTGCACTTCCCAGTGCAAATCAGTCAAATCTTCCTTTTGCTACCCTCTCCCCTTCCCACATTGGATCTGTGTGTGTTCCCCTGGAGCTGGAGGGTGGGCACAGCAAAAGCGTTTTCTGTGTAGATATTCTCAAAGGTACCTGGGTACCTTGCAGGATCTTGTTAGCTTTTAAAACCTGGTTAAAAACTTCATTTTAATTGTTGAAACTTGGAGGAGTCTGAATGCTGTAGAAAAGCACCTCCCTTGTGTTGTTCGGCTGTTACATGGTTCATCTATTTGTAAAGTATTTAGAGTATAAACTTTACTCAGAGTTGTTGAGTATTAAGCTTTAGTCTGATTGCCTCTTCTGTGTGTATCACAAATATACTTCACAAAAAACCACATAACACCAGCACTGCAACAAAACTTGAGCCCCAAAGAGGACTTTTGAGATGCTACTTGTTGTCTCTCAGCTCACATCTTGTCTCAATTGCTTATCCAGGTTTAACATAACCCAGCTGGAGGAATGGCTGCGTGGGAAGAACCTGCAGCAGAGTGAAGCAGCACAAACTCTGGAGCCCTTGATTCAGGCAGCACAGCTCCTGCAGCTGAAAAAGAAAACTTCAGAGGATGCTGAGGCCATCTGCTCCCTGTGCACGTCCCTCACAACCCAGCAGGTAGGGAGCAGGGCAGAGGTTTGCAGCACAGGGTGTGGATAATTAACGGAGTGGGAAAGGGTGCTCTCCTGCTGCCAGCTCTGCAGTGCTCAGCCTCAGCGTGCCATTCCTTTGGAAGGCACTACTTGCCCTTTCCAGGACTGATGTTATGTCTTGGCCCCTCTCAGAGGTGGTCACAGTGGTGGCTCCTCTCTTACAGTGCCACTGATGGCACTGGAGCTCCAGAAATGTGCAAAGATGGAACCCAGCCCCGAGGAGTTTGTTGTGTGGGTCAGATTCTTGGCATTTAAACCCACCTGTTGTCTTTTGCCAGGTCTTAAACTGGCTGTGTCAGCAGGATGCCCACCAAGGATTCATACTTGGGGCAGGAGGTTGAGAAGTGCCAACCTAGTTTGGCTGGATCTGACCTTGAACTTTGAGACTCCATTCCAAGAGGATATAAACTCACATTTTTTACCGCTGGATTGCCTGTCCTTAATTTGATAATGTCATAGGAAGGCAGAAGTGAGAGGTGTGAGCTGATTTCCAGTGGATCTCGGAGAGCCTTTCTAATGTATCTCCATCACCCTGTCCTGAACATGCGTTTTTGAGAAAAGCTGAGGGGAGGAGCAGGAGTCAGGGAGCATCAAGAGAGGCACTGTAGAGGTGACATCAGAAGTCATCCGTGTCACCATGTGCCAACCAAGTGGAGTCCCTGTATAAACAGAGTCCTTGGACTCTGTTGTCCAAATCTACTCCCAGTTTACAAACGTTGCCATAAGAAGTGACATTGACAGGTCCAGAGATCATGCAATACCTTAGAGCAGGCAAAGGAAATCACCAGGATGATACCTGTGCTGCTTCTGTTCCCGGTTTTGTCACGGCAGACGTGTTGTGGCCATATCGTGACAAACTGCTGGTGGTGCTTTGCCTTCTGGAAAAGTTTGGCTTCTCACAACTGTAACCCTGTTTTGTTTTCAACAGATTGTAAAGATACTTAATCTCTACACTCCTGTGAATGAGTTTGAAGAACGTGTGACAGTAGCTTTCATACGAAACATACAGGTAAATTTAAAGGGCTGTCAATTGGAGGGCACAAACGACATCTCTGTAGTTCTAGTGACATCTGTATTAAATCAGTGCTAACTCGGGGATTTTGTAAAAGGCATGCTGCTGCAGGTTGTCCTGAATTCAGTTCTCTCTCTGTGTGCACACAGTTACAACATGCAGCTGCAGGGATAACCAGGCTGTTAATCACAGAGGGCAATAAGCACCCAGATACCCAGCTCAGCTAATTCAGCTCTTCAGTAGCAGCATGACTGGGGATTAAGGTAGCAGAAGTCAACAAAACATTGCTGAAATGGAGTTACTTCTGAGATAGGAGGTAGAAATTGGCAACTAAAGGAAAAATAAACAAATTAAAGCCAAACACCTTTTAATGCTCACAAGGAACAGGCAGGAAAAGGAAGGGCATGTGTTCAGCTACCCCCAGAACTTATCTCCATGGCTGAGCAGCTGAATCAAAGGTGGTCTGCTGGGATCATGTAGTCCTGGTTTTGCTGTGCAAGGGGGGAGATCATCTTATTTCCAGGTCCTGTATCTTGCTTTGTGGTCATGTAGAAAATGTAACCAGGTTCTCCTGAAGCAGCGTTTCCTACAGTCTGTATAGAAGCTCCTGTAAATACTTGCTCAGAGGAAAGCTGCTGTAGGAGAGAACAAAATAGTTCTTACTGTCTTCTGCAGTATCTATAAAATGATGTACATTCTCAAACCTTTGATGGTGTTAAGCACGACAAGAAAAGGCAACAACTGATGCTAACCTTGTTTTCTTCTGCCACACCCAACAGAAGCACTTGCAAGAACGGAATGACCCTCCACAGCTGCTGTTAGACTTCAAGCACACGTTCCCAGTTCTGTTCCCATTCAACCCATCTGCCATCACCATGGACTCCATTCATCTCCCTGCTTCTCTCAACTTGGATTTTCTCAACAAAGTCTGAAGAAAGTAAAATTAAGCTCACCTCTTACACCTCCAGCAACAAAAGAAAAAAAATCATAAAAGGAGTTCAAGGAGCTCTTTAAATATGGACCAAACAGGCTTATGGAAGAACCAGTACACACAGTAACAAATGGATGCTAAAATGTACACTAAAAAAGACACTGGTCTGTATGTGATTTTTCTTTTTTTTTTTTGGTAATTTGCAGCTCAGAAATAAGGATACTTGAAAAGTAGATGTATTTTTTACTGCTTGATTTTATGTTGACATAGTTCAAAGCCCATAATCATCTCCGAAAGCCACTAACAAAAAAGGATGGAAGTGGGAGACAGCTTATTTTGATTTTCATAGGTGTCTATGACAAAAACAAAATCTGAGACACTTGTGCTGCCTTGAAGGATGTGTCCTTTGTCTAGTCGCAGGTGGTCTTGTGTGTATGAATAACAGAACACGCAGTTCTGCCTCCAGTTGTTGCTGGTAACTGCATTCACAATAGTGAATTCAGAAGGTAAACTGCAGAAGGTATATATTTATCACACCATAAAGGTAACAGGGCTGGGATACTGCTTGTTTCCACTGATGTGGAATTCGTCACAAATTCTATGTTTGAGAACTGTTATTGCTCCTCCTAAATACATTCAGTGCATCGGCTTTGTGGAAATTTAAATAATTTGGCAGGACTTTATTCCACTGGACTTTCTTACATTACCAAATTTACATTAGCAAAGGTTTTGTCCTAGTGAAATAATCATGATGCAAAGGACTGCCTTAAGCCTTCTGCTTCTGGTATAGCATTGTCCTGGTCCCTACTGTTGGCTTCCCGTGTGCTTTCAAGTGTCAAAAACTTCCATCCAGTGGCTGTCAAGGTTCTTGGACCTCTTACATGGCCAGTATCAGAATCTCATGCATAGATCATGGTAAGGCAACTCAGTTTAATCATCCAGCCCTACCTAGGTTCAGTGGGTTAGTCCTAGCTGTAGCTGTCCATGGAAAAACTCCATTCGGTTCAGTAGCCATCCAAAATGTTAAGAATCATGCAAATACACAGCTTGGATAAATGAAGAATATTTTAAAAATTAAAAAAAAAAAGGTTTTAAAAGAGAAGAGATGAAATGTTCTAACACAAAAAAAAAGTCGTCAGCTGGTGTGTTAGTAATATAAGCCATTTCTTTAAGAGTGAACCCAAACTTGTTGTGTACAACAACCTTAAATGAGTAACTGCTATCAATTCAGATTTTGTTAGGGTTTGTTTGTTTAACCAGACTTATACACTAAACCAAACCAACCCTCTGACCTCACCACACAGATGCTGAAGGGGACCAGCCGTTGGTTTTCCTTGGTCCCTGCCAGCACACACGCTGAGTTCTCGGTGACTGCTGAGCAGGGGAGGAGGTGGATTCCCATGGCTCAGCGCTGCTCCATGACTGCTCAGCGTGGGGATGCTTCTGCCATAGCACCATGTGCCAAACTGCAATCAGGATGTGTGGCTGCCAGCATTCTGCCCTTTCCCCTTCCACAACAGCCTTGTTTAAATCAGTCTTAACTCACCTGCTTTTGTGGTTCCTTCTGTGGTCCGCAGTTCCATCATGACTTAGAGCTTTCAAAGAAAAACCCACTCTCTCCATCTGATTCCTTTTAGCTGGTATAAATCCAAACAAAGTTTATGACCAGGTACGCTGTCTGCTCAGAGATTTAAAGTAGAATGTGAAGTTTCTTGAAGATACACTAACTCCTGTCCTCTGCGGTTTCCTTTCTAGGCAAGGAGTGTGTTGTGATTTAGACATCCTGTATATAATCGGTGTATATACAAACTGCAGTAGTCCTGTATGTACTATATATGTATATTACTATCCGAAAAAGCACATTTTAAAAGACACTGTTGAGTGCTGTGCTATTGGTCTATGCCAGTGGGTACATACCTTGTTTCAAACGGAGACTATAGTTTAGAACAGCTGTTACTACTGAAGGAGAGACTTCAGGCTAGAAAAGCAACTTTTTCCCCCTTAACCATCACCCATCTAATTGCAGATTTTTTGGTTGTATAGAGCCAGGACTACCTCCAAACTGCAGTCCTTGAGCACTCACCTTTGCTGTGTCTTCAGTGGTGCCTTCATCTCCCCTTGCTGTACAATGAGGGCAATGCCACCAGTCTGCTGTCCGTGCCCAGCAAGCCCTGCCACATGCTCACCCAAAATATCTTTATTTATTTTCACCTACCTCTTTTCACAATGAATGTCTTTGCAGTACTCTGAGTTTTTTTAGTTGTCTCCTCTCACTTCTTTCCACGCTCCGGTAGTCATCTTGGTTTAAAAATAAATAATTCAAAGCAGGATTCAGCCTTTTTGTAAGGTGGTTTTAACAGAGAGCTGTTGCTCAGGATTCACCTTAGGTCAGCAGTTTCAGGCAGTTCAGGTCTCTACCTCTTTCTGATGTAAATTATTTGGAGTACAATTCCCAACACATTGATTAAATCTATGCTTATCACTCAGACTAAGTGACAGGTTGCTGTAGAATCATCTTCTGCAATGACTTTGTTGCTGATCACCATTGTAAAATGTGCTTAATGGTCTTCTAGGGGATAATGGTCCTTCACTGGCACTTTCGGGATCGTAATTTATATGTTCTTTCTTAAAAACTCTTGGTATGTGTAGATGGGAACTGGGATTTAACGTCTTGATCTGTGATCATGTAGTTTATCCAGTGAGATCCATCTGGAAGAGAACACTGTATGAAATAACCTTTAATATATGTTATCTTTTCTGTTAGCAGTTTTTAAAATTTGTATTTAAATGTTAATTTAGTGAAATAGCTATGCTCAAGCATGCGTTTCTTTCCTCAGATTTACACTTTATTTAAAAGGCAAAATGAACACAAAGCATGGCTTAGAGAAAGCTGGCTCTTCTCCAGATCTGTCTTTATTTTTAAATATTGATTATTAAGTTTAGCATTTTCCCACTCTGTGCCTTTAGCTGTTTAGCTCAACCACTGTTTCTCTGAAATAAGCATTAAAACAGTGGAATATTTTTCTTATTCTGTCATAGAAAAAGTTGTCTATGGATTTAAAAGCCTACTTACAAAATCTTACTTTGAGGAGGTCTGCAAAAACACTTTGAAGTTCTTAGGAAAAAAAACACAATAGTGACCCACGGTGATTTTTGCAAATATATCTCAGAAAAGCACTATTGGGAATAAAATAAATTAAATTAAACCATCAAAACACCCAAATCACCAGCATTACAAACCCAACACTTCAAACACAAGTTCAGGTATATGCTGGCTGACCTACAAGAAGCATCCAGAACAACATCCACGTTTCAATTTCACCATAAAGTTCCTTTTTTTTTTTTTTTTTAAATTGGCATTTCGTAGCTGAGGTTGATTATCTGATAAAGCTGCTGCAGTTGACTGTAGAAGGGAACACTAGACCTCAAGACTGAATTTATGCAATCCTACATTACAAACATATTTTGCTCATGCAGTTTATTCCACTGGATCTACAAGAATTTCTTCGTATTCGTGAAACAGTACCAAAATGTGGGCATGCTTTAAGCATAGTGGCTGCTTTTCCTCACCCTGCAACTTAACCACTGAAATCTTTGCAGGACATGACTCTTTATTTGTGTGATTTGCAAAAGGTACAAATGAAAAAGCTGCACTTGAAACAATAGGTTGTTTTTCTCCATTTTCAATAGTAAATGGATAAAATTGTGCAAACTTATTCTTTCAGACCATTAACTGAAAAATTAGCTTTTTATCATTGCGTATAAATAGAACCTAATTAAAATAAATTGCATGAACTTCCATGAAGCTTTTTCCTCAAAATTTTTGATTCACATATATATGGCAGTCATAAACTGATTTTTTCTGAAAGAAATTCTAGCAAGGTAGATGTTAAGTAAAACAATCCAGAGGACATACTACCCTGATGAGTATCCAAATTATTTCAAGGTGTGAATGCCAGTGGACAAAGACTTTCAGATTAATTTGAAATTAGAAGAAAAAAAAAAATATTTAAAAAGTGCTACTATATTGAAATCTTTGGGGATATTTTTATTTTTTTTTTGTGGTGTGAAGTGTCATTACCTTAACAAGCAGAAGGTATAGCTGCTGTCAAAAGTTGAATGATATACATGACTGAATACTGTAGATGAAATACTACTGCTTATAAAATATTTTTCCATTTTGAACAAATCTGTAAACTACACCTTTGTTTATAAGAAAATGCTTGTAATAGTCACTGTAATATTCAGCTGGGGATAAAAAAAAATTTGTGAAATAAACACTTTTGAAGAAATTGTGGCTCTTGGTCAAAAATGGGAATGCAAAAAATAACCTCTTTCAATATATACTTCTATCTACTAGAAACACTTCTATTTTAACTACAAAGTACCTTATAAACAGAAAGTAGGAGAATCACTTTTACTTATGACACTGAAAGGTTTGGAAGTTTTAACTTGATCTCAGAGGAGCTGAAATACCGGCAGCTAATGAGAAACTCACCGAGCATGGAATCTTCGGGCCCTGAGAGCCATTGAGTAAATGAGTGGAGAAGAGGGGAGAAGTGCCAGCCCTTGTGCATGTGCTTAAATCACAGAAACGCTGAGTGGTTTAGGTTGGAAGGGACAATAAAGTCCATCCAGTGCCACCCAAGCCATGGGACAGGGACACCTTCC
>VYZQ01062073.1:0-20675 GCA_013400655.1 Mystacornis crossleyi | reverse complement strand
GATAGATATAGATATAGATGATAAAGATACAGACGAGCCAGTCAGTTCCACTGTGCTGTGGGCTGCATCCAGTCACATTTCTGCCTTACTCTTTGATGTTCCCAGTGCTCTGCAGCCAGTCTTTAGTGCACGGGTCCCTCATCTACTTTCCCTGGGGTTAACATGTTGAAAGCCTAGGAGCTGCAGACCCTAATTTCCATCCAAAAGACTATGATGAAAGCCTGGAGGAGAGTAAAATCTGACTTGTGTTGCAGCAGTACAATTTCAGCTGTATGTTGCAAAGGTGGTTTGAAACTGTCTCACTTCTTGGAAAAAAACATGCTCAAAGATAAACTATACCTTAAAACCACAACTAAGGGCTTCTAGAAGGAAAAATAGTCTCTATTTTAGTGTAGCTGGATATGCAGCTTGTTCTAAACACCCGGACTCTTTTAAGTGCACTCACGAGTAAAACCCACTTCCTTCATCCCTGGGACAATAGGACAATACATGGGAACATCTCTCCAGGACCCTCCATAATCTGGAGCAGCGTTACTCAGTCTGTAAGCCAGGCTGCATCCCGGCCAAGCAACATGCAGAAAATCAAAAATGGAGGGAAATCTAAAAAAAGGAAAAAATAGAATGCATAGCTTTTCACCCAAAGTTTCATCCACTGAATGTTAACATTATGGCTACACTGCAGGAAACCCTTGGGTCTGTTCAAAGAGAGTAGGGGACCAGGACAGAAGGATACCCTTACAACTATCAATAAATCTGCAGCTCACACAACTAAGAGCTGCTTCATGAGACCAGGGAAGACCGTGGCTCCCATTTCAGCTCAAGGTTCAGCAATAACTTTATGAAATGACTTACTCAAAATACACTGAAGCCTTGACAAATGTCTCCTACCTACCTGCTTGGACAAATGTTGATTGTGGATCCATCCTGAGGGACTGAATCTGAGCCATTTTCCTTGGTTTACCTGTGACAAGTCTGTACAAGCTTTTAGTAATAAAATGCTTTTTAAGCGTAATTCAGTCTGATTGAGAAGGGATATGGCAAAACTGCCTCCTGCTCCAGAAGAATTCTCCATTCTATTACTCATATGCTTTAAAATATTTTACCTGTTAGTTTTCTTGCTCCTTTTTGGGGGGATTTTTTTTTTTTTTGAGTGCTTGACAGTGCTGCTACAGGCTGCTCCCTCCACAGTGGAAATGAAGAGACATCCCAGGCCCGTGCCTTGAGAGCGAACAACTGAGCTGTGTCTGAAGCAGGCTGGAGTGAGAGACGTCAGTAATGCCAAGAAGCACGAGCCAGGAGGCTGCTGTGGGACAACATCTGGTACCACTTCAAGGAGAAGGGGGATAGAAAAGGCAGAGCTCTGTGAGCATTGTCTCATTCTCTTTTTTACTATTAGTGTTATTTTATTGTGCTAAGCACAAGGCATGACAAACAAAGCATGACAAGCAAAGAAAGAAAAAACCCAAGGGTCTGGAAAAAATACTCCTAGTGCAAGTCACAACTCAGTTATTGAGGTTGGATGGGGATGAATGGTTGGTGTCTCTCAGAGAGAGGAAACGACCAGGTGAGCAGCCCATGTCCCCCACCACAGCTCTCCTGCTTGCAGTGATGCAAGGGAAATGAAGGCAGCAAAGAAGGGTGCTCTCCCCACAGGGAGGTAACACAGTGAAGGCACCACAGCAGAGTCCCACCAGTTTCTGGAGGGCAGAGCTCTGCAGCCTTCAGCACTCTCCCAGGATGCTACAGGAGTCCTTTCAGCCTGAGATGGATCTCACTGTGGGATATCACAGAGGGCAGGAGGTGTGGAGGAGGTCAGGATGCACTTGGGGGTAGAAACCACACGACACTTGCTGCATTGCTCAACTCAGGAAACCCCTTTAGTCCTGTTTGCTGAAAGCTCAAAGAATATTTGAATAGAAAGATTACTCTTTTCAAGTCTCTGTCTAATACACTTTCCCTAAGTATTTCCTGCCAGGAAGAAAATATTTAGCAGGGTAAATGAGCCACTAGCCTGATCTCATGTACCTAATAACTTTTGACAGCCGTAGAAAATAGCAAGGGATGACAAGAAGGCATCCAGTTCCTTTCTGACCTACAAGGCAGATCAGCTCATTTCCATTCATGTTTCCCAGTGATCTCTGATCCCTTCCTACTTTGAAAGAGGACTGGACTTGGTCACTGCTGGCACTAGTGTCCTATCCCAGAAAACAACATCTGGCAATGGGATGCTGCTGCCAGGAGAGTTCAGCCAACCTACATTCTATTCGTGAGCTGCTCCCAGTAAATAAGGTGAGCAGGAATAGGCAACAAGCCAAATTATTAGATTTGGAGGCTGTAAAATATTCTTCAGAGAACAAAGACAATCCTGATTTCACTCTTTTAGGACACCATTCAGTAAGGCAAGGAGCACATGCTCTACAGGTAAATTGATACTCCAAAAGAGTAGAAGTGACCAACAGATCCAGGTAAAATAACAATCACTCAGAAGTGATTTTTCTGTTTCCCTGGGGACATTTGTGTCTTTGGAACCCTTGGATCTCATTATCTGTGTCACTGGAACCCTTGAATTTCATTATCCTTGGCAGAATGCAAAGCTCTTCCAGCAAATTTCTCTGTCTCTTCCTGTCTTTTGTCTCCCCTTGTTTAAGACATTCCTTCTTAAAAGCAGACTTTGCATCTTGCTTCTCTTGTACTGGATTGTCACATTCTCTATTTCCAGGTGGAAGAGCTATCAAGACTCAATTGCCATGCTGGAAACAATCGTGAGTCCTCACCAGCATAGAGTTCTTCTAAACTGTCCCCACTTAATGATCCATTCCTGTTTTCCAGATATTGTTTCAGAAAGAGGAGTCCTAATCCATTGCAAAAAATATAACCACAAATGCTGGTTTTAGGTTGGTAAGGCAGTATTGCCCAAAGACTCACGATCTTGTAACATCTCCTCCACAACCGGGTATCATCTCGACTCATGCTCAGGGCAGTGCAGTTTTTCCTACCTCAGCTGCATGGCAAAAGGGGATTTATCTGGGGGACAATTATACTGGTCCTTCCTTAAACCTCATCCTTTACTGTGGTTTCTAGAGGGAAATAAGCCATTGTTTCTGGTACTTCAGAGTAATACAGTCTGCTGAGATCCCTGTTCAACACATACTGCAAGAGATTCCTGCAAGAGAATATCTCTGCTGCTGCTTTCTGCATTTCAATTTCCTGTTAGTCTTACCCATTTGCTGTAGAATACCTCTGCCATGTAACAAGTCCACAAGCAACAGAGACTTCAACTTTTGGAAGGCCGCATGATGGTCAAATCATCGTCGTGTAAATTGTTTGAAACCACGAATTTTTTACAACATGTCTGCACAGGTTCTTGCACAAGAGGAGGCCATTGAGATATCCCTGCCAGCCTGAGATATCGTACAATGATAGCGTACAATGTGGTGCCAGTAGGAGCAAATTCCACGGCTGTGTGGGAGAGGAAGGGGTTTTAGTAGGGACTTGAATCAGCAGGTTATTCTGTTCCCTCTTTCAGTTCTATAGTGATGGCCCTATAGTGATGATAGAGGCTATCCTTCCTCAGCCAAGAAGAGGTGACAGAAACTTCTATCAGTAGCTCTGGCCTCTGACAAATATTCCCTCAGAAATATAAATATCTTCGACTGTTACAGCAAAGCAGGTGAGCAAAGCCCTGCCCAGGTTCTACTGCCCCACTTAAAACTCTTCTGATATGCATCTGTATTCTGGGTGTGAAGAGGAAGGGCTGTGCATGTGATGTGTCTCTGGGGAATGCATGTGAGGAGACACAGACCAGCAAGAATTGTGGCTCCACCTTTCTGATTCCCCGTGGAGCCGCTGGAGACCTGTGCCAGTCAGACCCGGTTATTGTTGGCCACTGAGTGCCGCTCCGTGGGAAAGCGGTGCTCCGATACCCTCGACATGGTCAGTGAGAAGGTGTTGGTTCTCTCAGTGTTTTCAAAGAAGGCACAAGTATTTCCAGCTTATTGAAACATTTGTTTTGACTTTTATCACACTATATAAAAGTCTTTGAGTTTTGTCTATTAGGTTTCCATGCCATAATATTATGACGGGTCATGGCATAATAGTCTTACTGTTTTGACTCCCAAGCATGCTGTAACATGGGTCAAGCTGATGAAATCGAAATGAAATTAATGTTTTATTTTGACAAGATTGTGTTTCTCTTTCATTTGTTTGATAAAGTCAAAGCAAAAATGTCAGCAGGATTTTTCCACAGAGCAGTCTCAAAATTACATTTTCTCATTCAGGTGTGGATTTTGAATGGGCACCATAACCTTGTTTTGTGCTCAGATCATAGTAGAAACATTGTACATGGATAGCATCTCAGAGTAACAGACTCTGCTTGACTCTTCAACAATTTTAAAGAGCCTGTTGCAAAAGTACAGTCTCGGACTTTAAGTTCAAAGTATTTTTTGAACTATGCCACCTTCTACTGTGTAGTTCCCAGTCACCCATCCCTTCTGTTCAGCCAGCAGGAACCCAGTCCAGAAACAGACATAGAAGGAAGAGCTCCTGAAAAACTGGGGGTTGTATCCTGTTGGGTCAGGGAGCCTCCAAAATATGGAATAAAATTGACCTAGAACAGCAGAGTCCCTGTAAGAGGCCAGTGGTACAGACATGCTCTGTGTGGGTATAAGCCTGATCCAGCTTTTATTCATGTAGCACCCAGAAAGCACAATCTCTTAATCCTGTTCCTAGTCCTTGCTGCTCACACACGATGTTAGACAAGTGTTTGTTCCTGCTTTCCCCTCCCCATCTCTGTCTAGTTGGACTGAAGTGTTTCTGAGACTGAGACTTAATTACTTTGTGTACAGAGCACCTGGGGTACCATGGGGGTCTTGATCTCTGCTTCTGGTGACTGATAAGGTATCCTTTCTATTGTGCAGTTTTCTACTCTGGATACTGACTTTCATGGTAATATATTTATTTCCCTTGTTTATTCCATCCCCTTTTTTCCCCCCCAGATCTTCCTGTTGTTTGCTTGGTTGTGCTCTGATGCACAGGTATTTATCTAAATGGGGTCTGCTGTATTTGTACCAGCCCAGGTGGCAGGTAAGATGCAAACATCAGACACCTCTTTACACATCCCCAGGTTTCCTGAATGATTGATTAATTGCTTTCTCCCTTATCAGCGTTTCTTTCTCATAACTGGGGGTCAGCTTGCATGGACTAACACCTTCAGGGAGGCCCTATTTCCTATATACATCAGCTTTACTGGCTTCTTATTATCTCAGCCGTATCTGTACCTTTGTTCAATTCAAGAGGTAATTAAACTCAAAGCCAAAGCAAATGTCAGGGTGATAATGAGACAGATAAGATTAAAAAGAAGTCTCTTTTTTTCTAAAGACCTTACACATACCTGAAGTGCCTGTTGGTCCACAGCCAGTGGAAAGTTTTTGTATCCTTTCTTGCCTGGATATAGTCAGAAAAGTGACCATGTGAAAAAAATGGCAACACCTCACTCCAGGTGTGTGCTGCTGAGAACAGCACCTACCTGGCAAAGCACTCAAGCATATAAGTATTTGCCCTGAAATTGTTTACTCATATGCTTAAATTTAAGCATGTGCTTGAGTGTTTTGTTCGAGCAGGGCCCCAACCCAATGCAGCTTGAGTGGGTGTAATTTGGCGGGTGCAATTCCATTCATTTCAGTAATGCCATGGGAGTCACTCTGGGCTGTAGCCATTGCCTTCAGTCTGCTACTCCCGCCCAGAGCCCACGGTGAGTGCCAGGGCTTTGCCATGCTGCCCAGTTTGCAGGAGAGCTCGGAAATTACATGGTCACTCCTCTGGGCTGCCAAGTGCCATGCATCACCTGCTAGACTGCACCTTTCTCTGTGTTCTTCTGGGATGGAAATATGGTCATACTAACCTCTGCTCTGGGATAAGTTTTTCTCAGCAGGAGCCCCCAGTGGCTCAGGAACCACTTTTGGGGGAGATTGTACAGGGGATGTTGTGGGCTCTCTCTGCCTCATGGGCTGTCCACACTTCCTTATGCCTTTCTGCATTAAATGAGTTATAATCTGAAGCAGGCCTATGGTGTAATTTTCAGAGGCTGGGGTGGAGAAGCCACTAATCAAAAAGAGCTGCAGTTTACCAAGGGAGCTTCAAAGCTCTCTGTAAGCAGGAGAGCCTGTGAAGGGTACACATGTTGCTGGCTAGGCAACCCCTGACTGTTAAAGTTTTACTTAAGCCCATGTGTTTTTCCACTGGGTATTTTTATCCTCTGAAGTCTACTGTACTTGGCTATGTACTGTAAACACACCCCTGTTGTTCTCTCACACGTGTTTACTTTGCAGCTGGGGGAGCATAGCTCACCGTGCTGGCTGTTGGTAGGTGGCTGAAAGTGAAAATGAAGCACCAAAGCATCAAATCACCCCAGAAGCCCCGATGTATCCTGCCTATCTCGTCCTGTGGCCTCCCTACTTTGGAAGCGTGCTCTCTGCCTCCCTACCTGGGTACAGGGCAGATGCACCCGAGACCCATGCTGTCCTCAGCATACCTTTTGCAGTCTGGCTCCCATTCTGCTCCATTGCCTCAGCACTAATGGACTCTCACCTGCCAAGAAAAAGAAGTTGCCCAAATAAGCCTCTCATAGAATGAATGAGAAGTGGATTTATTATCTCATGTCTGAATGCTGAGTAGAGGCAGGAAGAGAAATGTCTCTGTGCTGAGATCATGCAAAGAGCCTGTGATGCAGCCAGGAGCAAAGGTTCTGCATCAGTGCAGGACCTCACATGGCCTTTCAGCAGCTTTCAGTGTTTTGAGGTGGATGCTAGCTGCCAACAGAGGGATTCCACTGGGCTCTGCATCCTGAAGAAAGATATTGAAAATTATGACACCAAGGTCAAGTACCTATGTAAGCAGTAAAATTTATTAGTCTCTTAACCATGGCTCTGTCCTCTGGGGACTCTTTGATATTTACCAATATGTCCAAGTACCTCCCAGAACCTTTACCCTGAGAAAGATGAGCAATTTTTTTTTAATTTCTTCCTTAACTAGATGTCAATTTTTACAAAGCAGGTAGAAATTCAAGATCTCTTGAAGTTCCCTTTTCTCTGCTGCTGGGCTCAAAAGCTGGGAGGGTGTGGAGCTGCTAGGCACCAATAGTTGCGTGAACATTGTTCTGTCAAGATACCAAGCTAAAAATATTTCCATGGAGCTCTAAAAATAAGCAAGCAAATAGGAAGCAAGGGAAGAAACTGGTTGGGAGAGGTCAAGTTCAGCACAAAGTGCGGCTGTTACAGCCACACTTCAAGCTGTGAAAAGGCTTTGTGCTTTGGGNAAGATGAGCAATTTTTTTTTAATTTCTTCCTTAACTAGATGTCAATTTTTACAAAGCAGGTAGAAATTCAAGATCTCTTGAAGTTCCCTTTTCTCTGCTGCTGGGCTCAAAAGCTGGGAGGGTGTGGAGCTGCTAGGCACCAATAGTTGCGTGAACATTGTTCTGTCAAGATACCAAGCTAAAAAATATTTCCATGGAGCTCTAAAAATAAGCAAGCAAATAGGAAGCAAGGGAAGAAACTGGTTGGGAGAGGTCAAGTTCAGCACAAAGTGCGGCTGTTACAGCCACACTTCAAGCTGTGAAAAGGCTTTGTGCTTTGGGTGAAGCTTTGGTCTGCCGAAATAACTGTCTGTCTCCTCCCCAACACTGTGGAGAGTTTTTGACTGAAGAACAGTATGTTACACCTATGGGTGCTTTTCTCCTGCTGTAAAATAAGTAATAATAATTTTTTTTAATTCTCTGAAAAAAATTCTTTATTCCATCAGCCTTCCATTATTTATTGACTGCCTTACTTTGGAAGACAGCTAGAATAGAAAAGTTTAATATAAAGGCATGAAGAAATATGTACGTAATTTTGAATACAGATTGTGAGTACATATTTAACTGTATTATATTATACATACTAGGTTGAATACATAAAGGGTTATATAAAGCCCCAGCAGACAGGGCCCAAATCCCAGATTGAAATATTTTGAAATAGTTGCCACACATTTATTACTCAAAAGGATAATGTCTTTTTCTAAATGGTTTAAATAAAGAACCATGGTCAAATTGAAGAGAATCACTCCTTCAAATAAACAACTAAGCCCACACATTTAGGAGATGTGGTTCTTGTCATGTCTGGGACAATACTAGAGAAGCAAAACAAAATTTGCCTGGACATTTGCTGCTTGAAATCTTCTCCCTGCACCCAGGGTAAAAGACAAGCGGGCTTCATCCATCAAGGTGGGGAAATCCTTTATGTTTCTTCTGCCTGTCTTTGGATGGATTGATCAAGGGATTTCTTGGCTCTCATGGGTGTGGTAATAGGCAGCATTATCTATGTGAAGGCAGCCCCCGCTGTGGAGAATGTGATGGGGTCTTTCTTGATCCCACCCAGAGCAGATCCTGGAGCTCCTGAGGTCAGGGCACAAACCACAGCCTTCCCAGGAGAGGTGACTCACTGCGAGACATTGCATGCTGAGCGGCAAAGCTAACAAATGCCACTCTGGGAAAGGCGGGTGGATGTGCAGTGGGTGGCAGACACCAAGCAGCCCACCTCCCTGTGGGGGCAAGAGATGGGGACTGAGGTGGCTGCAGTGTTTCCAACACTGCAAGGACATTCGGATTGTGCTGAGGGCAAAGACGCCCGCTGACCGCCATAACGCCAAGAGGGGCTCTGCAGAGATGGTAAAATGTCTCCCCAGGATCAGGACTTGCCTTCACCAAATGCTAAAGCCCAGACAGGAAAATTCCATTATTCTTCTATAAGCGTACTTCATGGCTGCTGCTGCAGCTGAGAAGGTTCCTGAGCAGTGGGCGCATTGCGGCAAAGCTCTCCTTATAGCTCCAGGTTTTACTCTGCTTCCAGCCTCTGTGCAATGGGTCAAAATGGTGGGCCAGCCTGAAGTCATGTCTGTTTGGTGTGTTCCCTTGCTTCTAGACCCTGCCTAGTGTGGTGCTGGGAGTGTGCCCCCAGGATAGCTGGACTGAGTTCATTGTTGGTTTCAAGGAGGTCTGTTTGGCCCAGTTAAGCACCAGTCCCCAGTAGATGCTGTAGAAACAGGGGAGCTCAGGATTGTAGAGAAGAACTGAGTAACATGAAAGCCAAAAAGTAGAAGTTTCTGTAGCTTCTTCTGCCTGCTTTTTCTGCCTTTTGGTCATAAAAACTTAGCAAGAGGATGTTTAAAATGCCAGTCATGCACTTACTCAATCAATTTGTGATGCCTGGTATTTCAGAACAATGGGATCCAGCTCACGCTGTTGCAGTGTGTATACACAGCTCAGGGGAAGGGCAATGGCACCTCTGCTCATGAAAGATCCTGTCACGGCACTTGGACCCAGATGAGCTGACTGGGTCCCACAAAGATGAGTGACTCTTCCACTTCAGCCCTTGCTCTGTACAAGAAATGTACATTGTACGTCTTGTACAAAACTACAAGAAATTATTTACTTGCTGAGAAATCAGGAACTGAAGATCGAGGCAGCCAGCTGATCACATCTGGTACTGCAAAACTGGAAATGGGAAATTGCTGATGCATTTTGGGGAGTACCTCCTGGCCTTTTCAGCATGGCACCACCCACTTTAAGTGAGGGTGAGATGCTGAGGACCAAGTTGTAAAATGTGCACTTGCCTTTCCCTGGGTGCATGTACAGGGGAGGTTAGCTATGAGCACTGTGAGATCTGGTCCTGCAGCTGCTGATACATATAGACAAAAAAGAAGATGCAAATTTCTGCAGCAGAAATGGTGGGATCAACACACAGCTGAAAAACTGAGACAGGCAGCATGCCCATGACATCCATGGATTGAAAGTTATATGCAGAATAAGGCACTGCATGAAATCTGCCATTCACCTCATGAGCTGCCAAGAGTGGTATTAAAAAAAAGCATAGGCTTGAACATGTTATGGGGCTTGGGATCAGATTTTCTAGGTTCCCGTGGAAAATCAAACCAGCATTAGTTTAATTTTCCAACCCATCTAGGGTTTGGTTAAAGAAGCATTTTCCACAGCTCTGTTCTCTGG
Source organism: Mystacornis crossleyi (assembly GCA_013400655.1). Lineage (NCBI taxonomy): Eukaryota > Metazoa > Chordata > Aves > Passeriformes > Timaliidae > Mystacornis > Mystacornis crossleyi. The sequence continues at coordinate 10,639 of VYZQ01062073.1, read as the reverse complement.
CCAGGAGCAGAGCGGCAGATGTGCAAAGCTGCAAAGCGGTTTCCGAGGTATCTCCCGAACACAGCATCCTGCTGGCAGCCCTTAACACAGATATCTCTTCATTTCCCTCATGTTACTGAACTCTAGAAGGAGTTGCACTTCCCTTGAGGCATCTTTCTAGGACTGCTGTAAAAAGCTTGAGTAAAGGAATAGGCAGTGCATAACCCCCTGTATTTGACTTTTTGGTGGTACATCGAGAAAAATCTCAGCTGTTCAGAAATGAATGCTGATCCCCTGCAGTGGAAAGGGTAGAGTAGGGAGAGGAGTGCTGAGAGGAAGGGCTGATCTAGGGGAATAGAAAAGGTTTTTAAGCCCTTCTTCCCTCATCTTGCTTAGACACCCTTATTTTTCTTGTAATGGGCCACATCTCTTGCCTGGTTTCAAGTGCTCCAAAGTCTGGCACATCATCTCCATGCTGATCTCATTTCACTGGGCACTTTACAGTTTCAGTTTTGCTTTACTTATAGAGTGAGTCAACCCCTTTCACCAAGATCTTTTATTTATGATCACCCTGTCAAAGAAAGAGAAAATAAAAAACTGTTTCAGTGACTGTAGAGAACTTTCCTTCCTCAGAGTTCTGAGCCTGGAAACTTAGTGGAGGCCACACTGACAAAAGTTGTATTCTCCAGGCCTGAGCCCTGGGGTAACCTGCTGTTTCTTGTGGTTTTGGGGAGAGGAATAATCACCTCACACTTCTGCTCCCATAGCTTGGTATCCTTGAAACTGTTTTGGTTTTCAATTTTTAACAGTGGTAAAGCTATTGATCTCTTAGGATGAATTGGTAGGATTGGTTCACTTATGCATCCACTGTCTCAGCAGAGACATTAGTTTGACACTTGGGAAAATGAAGAAAGGAATTCTTTTCCTGTCTGTGTTAGCCAGAAGGAGCTCAGAGAGGATGGGAAGAGCCCATGGCAGCGCACTGGTGATTTCTTGCATGGTGGTGTGTCATATGCATGAACCAGGAATCCCTGGTACTTGCAGAGGGAAGTATGAGAGCAGTTCCACAATCTCCTTTAAACTGAAGCGAGAGGGGACACTGGAAACTCAAAAATACGCTCTTTGTTTAAAGTCACACCAGGTCCTACTGTAGTAGTAATGGCTCTGTACACTATTCATGTGCCGGTCCCTGTTGGTATCCAAGACAGATTCCCGTAAAGGGAACAAACCTTGCTCTCAAACCCTTGAGGGTGTACTATGTAGCCAGACTCTTCCTGGCCCGTGGACTTGGACCTGGTCTTAACATAGCCTCAGAACCCACCTTCGTCAATGCCAGAGGATGTCACTTCTGGCTCAGGCCTACAGGAGTATTTCTGAAGCCAGTGTTACTCTGCCAGATTTTTTTTCTTTGTTATTTTTATCAATGGCAAGAAAGTTTTGAGGAAAGGTTTCACTCTTTTCCACTCCTTGGGAGTTTTTTAACTAGTCACAATGCCAAGTCAGCCACCTTGTTTGCACAGCCTAACCAGAGTAACTGAGAAGCTAAATACATTCAAAAAGAGGACCGTGAGAATGTTCTGCTCATTCTGAGGATCCTTTCTGCAAGAAATGTAGGAGTGAGCCTCCTAGCCAGACCTGCAGTTCTGCTGGGTCATCATCCCCAGTACAGACCAATACAAATGTTTTACAGGAAGGAATTATTTTCTTCAGCAAACCCATTAAGAAGACTTTGGCTTGAGCTCAGAAGGTTTTATATCCTTTCTGTGCCTCTTAGATGCCTATGTTCTTTGCCTAACAGATATACTGGTGAATCCTGGGGAGAGGTAAACAGAAGAGATAAAGACTCTGAAGCTCAGAGCTTGTTTGCCTGGTGTCTGTTTAAATGACATGCAACAAAGCTTTATTAGCACAAAGCAGCAAGGCCTGCATGTGGCCAGAAATCTCTCCTGCCTGTTGTCTCTTGCATAGCCCATGCACTCATTCCTTATCCCTGGTTTATACAGCTGGTCTGAGGACCACCCCAGGTAACAAAGAAAACATCAGCTCTTGAAGGATCTGCTGGGAATAGAAAGATGTCGTATTATTTACCCGTCTGGATTTATGCATGTGTGTGTGTGTTTAACAAGGAGCCCAGTGCCTGCTGGACTCCTGAGGCTGGAATTTATACAGGCCAGCATTTGGCTGCTGCAGTTTATCTTGAATGCAAGAATAATAAACTCAGCTGACAGGATGATGTATGCAAAGCATCTTCTCCTCCCACGGCGTGTGGTAGAGGTGTCTGGTTTGCAGGGAGTCCTATTATTAAGTGATTAGCCTTGCGACATTATCAATATCAGATTGCTTAGGGGCTTTGTGGGATCAGCAATACAGTAGGACTTGGTGTCCATCTGTCATGGTGGCAGTCAGATACAGATGGTGGTGTGACAGCATTACCTGTGTAGGTGAAATAGACGTGTGGGTTTGTCACATGAAGGCTCCCAGAGATATTTGCAAAAGAAAACAAAATAGCGCCTTCCTTATCATAGTTCCGTTATGAGATAACTTCTGCTACATTATTTTAATGGCCCTCTTTGTCTTGTCCTTCCTTGTCCTGCTACTGGCTCTCATTCAGCAAGAGCAAAAACACAAACATCCCAAGCACCACTGAATATAATATTTTCTTGACTTTTCAAGCACGGCTGATTTATTCACCCCTAATTAAGTTTCAGCATCTGGGCAGCTTCTATCTCCTCTTTGTGCTTCTGCCAGTTCAGATGGTAATTCTGAGATCCTAGGAAGCCTGGATCCTTGGATATTTTTACATCACCAAAAGAAGATCCTGAAAAGATCATAAAAAACCAGCTTGCTGGACTGAGTGTGTTTCACCCTGAATAATCATTAAGGCCCACATGGCCAAAGGCAGATCAAGTACTTTGGGGGGTTTGATTGTAACAGTTTAAACTGTGTTCTGCTCACATCATAAATAATGCTCACCTACTCTATAATGCAAAAAGTCCTTCATGGCCACACCTCATTGTGCATGTTTCCTCTTGTCGATACTTTTATCTTACCCTAGCTGTGACACCAAAATCCCATGGGTAAGGGCGTGCTGTTGCAGTTCATTATACAAATTTACAGTGTTGTATACTTGAATGATTACAGTGGATCAGTGGATTACAGTCTATCTGTGGGAATTATTAGTCCCTGAAGTGCAACTGCTCCCATGATACAGCATGACGCTCAGAAGAGGGAACATTAGGCCAAGTACAATCAGGCCAGACTGGTGCTTGTAAGGAAATTTGGGTCTAATCCCTCATGTCCACATGGAGTGGGCTGGAGCCTAGATTCTAAAGCCTTTCTAATTCCCTTACCTCCCAGTAAGTCTTTGGTGTCCTTTGGGACAGACTAAGATTTGATCATGTGTTCCTGGGAGGTAGAGCTTTTAATCCTGTGATTTGGACATGTAAGCAGACACTTCCCTGATTCCACCCATGTCAAAAGTGAAGAAAGAAATGGTTGCAAAGAATCCAGGCCACTCCTGACTAAAATGTTCTTGTGCTGGCTGTCTGTACTGAAGGCCGAGTCTCTCTAAGCATTGTTTTCAAGCCTGGAGCAGCTTGCAGAAATTCATAAAGCAGTTGCGGAGAAATGCAGTAAGACCACAAACCTACACTACTGTGAAAGAGAAAGGCTTGACAATTTGAACACTTCATGAGGGTAGTTTCACCCAAACAGTGACACTGGCTTGCTTCTTACTGGTGTCTAACACCTCTCGAAGTGGGCACCCTGGCTTGCTCCTTTATGTGGATCCATTGTGGAAGCTCTAAAGTCAGGGCACTGGTTTGGCTTGTCCAGGACTTCACAACCCATAGATAGTGTTTGGGTACAGAAACTCTCCTGCAGGGAAAAGAAAACACTGCTATCTAACATAGAATATTACATTTCCTAGAAAACTAGAAGGTCAGTTCAGGTATCTGAAATCCCTTGCTCTCTGTGTTGCTTTGCACTTCTTAAACATGTGGGAGATCCTACAGTACCACCTTTCCTCTGCCTAGGAGGACATATCTTTTCGGAAACAGGACCTGGTCCACTGAGGTCAGTGGGAAGTCATCCATCGCTTCTAATCAGCTCTGAAGTGGGTCCTGGAGGGGCATCATGCAACTCAGTGATGTTACCCAGATCCTTCATTTGCATTTTGTCTTGTCCTCTGTTTCCTGTTATCTGTTTTCCCTCGTGGAGACAGATTTATCCTAGCAATTTAGAAAATATCTTCTGCTTCTTTTTTCTCATTTTTTTGTGAAATCCCTTGTACTATTTGTTCATCCCCTGACTTCCTCTGCACAAAAACCACCTTTGCTTTTCCTTCAGCATATTTGCCCCTAAGCCACCCAAGTTTCAAACCATCATTTTCAAATAACCAGCTTCCTAAGCAAGTCACAGTGTTGTTTTTCCCACAGTAAACTCCAAAGAGCAGAAGTTAGCTGGTGGGGCAGGATCAGCACCACTTCTCTGTTGGTCTGGGTTTGTGCCATCATATATCATACTTTGGCCCTGAGTGTGGCATCGCACTCCCCACATCGCCCACCCCACATCTCGCAGAGAGGGAAAACGGAGCAAAAGTATTATCTGAGCTTTCAAATATTTTGCATTGTGGGCGGCTTGGAGCAGATCGTATCCTAATGGACTGTTAGGCCAATTTGGGCTTGCTAACTGCCTTTGTAAGGATAAGAAATGAGCTGGGACAGAGAGGAGCAAAATGCTTTGGAATATATATTTCATTCTCTGCTAGCACTTCTGTGGAAGAGCCAAAACGGATATTGCTGTCACTCAAATTTCCCTCCTGTTGTTTACTTTATCATCCCTGCCCCGCAAGGCCACGCTCACAGTGAGTGTGCAAGCATCCCACTCTGCTGACCTCGTGGAGATATGGTAGCAGGCACCCAGCAATGCTGTGGGCCTCCACTTTCCGTGGAGCACACATCCCAGGGAGCAGATGGCAATTTGGGCTGACACTGTTTGCTTCATCCAGTGAAGTGGAGATCATGCATGGCCTCTGTGGGCAGCGGAAGTGAAGCTTTGCTCCTTGTACCTATAGGAAATTATCTATGAAAATAGAGCACAAGGAAGGGTGGCTGGGATATAAATGCAGGCATTTTGCTCTATAACCCCCAGGTTATGCCCACCAAGTGAAAATTACAGTGTAGTCAGCTGAAGGAACCCCATATTGTTAGGAGCCCAAATCCCACAGTACATGGTCACAGAAGGGAGCAGGCAGTGACAGCAACAAAACACAAACAAAAATGTTGTGTTTGTGTGCAGCAGAAAGACAGGATGAGAAGCCTGTAGGAGGAGATCTGTGAAGCCGGGATGATGGCCATAGTATGCAGGGTCTGGGTGGAGCAGCTTCAGGGAGAAGGAGTAGAAAGGGAATATAGACTTACTCCCTATCATTGCAGTCACAGAATGTGATTTTGCTTTGCAAAGGGCCATGAGGTGCCTGCTGATAACTTTGCAGCATTCTGGACTTTTTTCCCCTTTTTCCACCATGGCTTTTTCAGCATCTGGATCACCACATGGTCTGGGGAAATGGTACCATGCACATCCAGAAATGTATTACCTCCTGAAAGCAGGACAACTGTCTCCACTGCTCAGTCAAAGGGAGCAGGTGGGTGTAAAATAGTTTACAGGTTTCGGCCTGGCCAGCCATGAGATGTGTGACTGCAGCACAACCACATCCTCATTTGACAGCATTCCCCATTCCAATTGTGTCCCGTTCCCACTTCATGCAATACAACACAATTGTTCTGAGTGCTAAGAAAAGAATTCATGCAGCTTCCTGTTTCTCCTACATTTGGAAATATTTTCCCTTCTTGGAGCTGATTTAGCATGCTGGACTGCTCCTGCACAGGCCAGCATAGTGTGGAGAGAAGCAGGCAAACACAAAGAAATGGAAAGAAGTTTTCTCCTCTCCTAGTTGGATTCTAATTCTTGCTTGCCCAAGGTAGCATTAAGGTTTTGGAGATCTCCACTGGAAACCCAGTAGAAGAGATACAGGAATTTTATACCCAGGCTGATCCATGTTCAAATAATTTACTCAGTATTAAAAACATTTTGGAAAATGCCATTCTGAGCCTCTTAATTGATACAATAACTCCAAAATACATTTGCAGTGTACCGGGGTCATGGAAATAACATTCTTTCTTTAAGTTTTTGGGTATGCTGGATATTGTGGGTCCGTGCTGTGCAGAGAGCAAGCACGGGTGGTGCTGGATACACCAGTGATTTTCACAGAGTGCCAGTCACCACCAGCTGCACAGTCAGGGAGGTGAAGAACAAGCAGCTGATGGACTCCAAAAATTTCTGCTAGTCTGCTGCTGCCTTACAGGTGTCTAGCAGAAACTCACATCAGAATCCACCTCTTGGTGCCTGCCCATCTTGTTCTTCCAAGGAAACCTCTTTTAAATAGGTGTTTTCCCTTCTCCATCATTAGAGAGACATCTGAAGAGTTGCACTTACTTTGCTGGAAGACTTGAAAATCAGTAACTTGCACTCTTGACTGCTCTTGCCATGTTTCAGGTAGGGGATTGTCCAGGGACAACCTGGTGCTGAAGATCCTGAATTGTGCTTTGGATTCTGTTTGGTTCTGTTCTTGCCATCTCTGCCTTCTTCAAACCAATTGTTTAATGCATGGCATATTCCCAGTGGTGAATCAAAAGATGGGGACCAGGACCTTCCTCTCTCCTGTCTACCAGGCAGACTATCCTAAAGCTTGGCAGCTAGGCTTCCCTCCAGGTGCTGGAAGGCATGGGGTTAAACCATCCCATGGAAGGCAGACAACAGTATGCAGCTCTCTCCCTTGCACACTCATCACTGTTATAAATCTCAATTACAATATAGGCAGCCTCCCGTCCCAGTTGTTCTATTTACTGAACTCTTTGGGACATTTATCCTTCGAGCAGAAGTGAATGGCAAGTTCTGGGTCTGTCTCCTAGACTGGGCCATTTGAAGTCCATCCTCAGGAGACAGGAAAATGCATAATCAAGGCAAGAGCTTGCTGACCCACTGTCCTGTCCTTCTCTCTGAAACCAGGCACACAGGACAGTGCCAGTTCTACCTATCACCGCTACTTGCTCCGAGTTAATCAGTGGCTGGGTGCCTCCTCAGTGACCTTTAGAAGATGGGCACTCTCCCACTATCTCTGTAACCACCAGAAGTCCATCTCTCCTCAAAGCAGGAAAAATGAGTCAGCTGAGGATCCCAAGGAGAAGCTACCCATCTCCTGTCTAAAATCAACACCTCTTCCTATTCTCTGCTTCTTTTGTGCATGACTCTACACTGCTGCTGGGCATAAAAGCTTTCCTGTATGCACTGGCTGGGATGAGCTCATTGCCCACTTCCCTTCCTTGGGTGGCCTTTTGCTTCTAGCTGCTTGCAGTAGTGTAGCTGACAGAATGCCTCCAGCACACTCTCGTCTTGCAAGCCTGCAGCTCCCTTGCTTGGAGGCAAGCAAGGGAAGTCACACAGTCATAGTGTGAATGTTTGAAAAACATTTATAGAAAAGGGAGGGAAAGGCAAGTCAATATTAATAAATTACAGAAAGATAGAACATCTGCACTTAATTATTGCAAACTCAAGTGAGAGTGGAAAGCTAAATAAATAAAGAGAAAATCATGTTAAGTTGGAAGATGAGTAATAGAAAAATTCTCCTTCAAAGTGCCACCAGTTAGTCTTTTTGTACAGCACTATATACAAACAAAACTAATGGAGATATAACAGGGGTCAGAAAGCTTGATGCAGCTGTCTAACAGCTGTCTGCCCTGTTTATTTTGCTCCCTTCTGACTCTACATTATTTTATGGCTTGGATAAGTGCAGTGTAAAGAGAGAGACCCTGAAGTTTGGGTTGTCTTGCCCTATCAAGATGGCCAGAGGATGGACTAGATGAAGGCAGAGGTTCTGTGCAGGCAAGGGTAATGAAGTAGGTACCTGCACACAGCAAGGGTTTAGGAATGGGCTTGGAGAAACCATGTGGCAGTCAGGAAATTTGAATGCCAAGGAGCTCAGCAGCTCCTGGCCTATGAAAAGAACACCGTTTTCTTTTGTTCTTCTAATTCTGTTGCCGTATCTACTCCCAGTTGGATGTGATGGGGCACAGAGGTGGAAGTAGATGACTTTTAAGCGTCCTTTCCAGGCATGGGACTTGATGCCTCATATATTGTCTTTCTTCAGGGATGTGACTGAACAAGAAGTTCAAGTCAGCATACATGGCAGTGGGAGAGAGGCTCAAAATGTGATAGACTGTTTTCCTTTGTCCTAAAGCTAGATCAACCATACCATTACTAGTAAAAGTACTTGCTTATTTGTCCTAAGGACATTCTGAGACGGCTACTTCATATCTTCCTCAGGCAACCTATACTTGCTACTGGAAGATTTTTTGAATGCATAAATTGCTTTCTTGCAGCAATGTAGACCCAAGGATTTGCTATGTCTGTACAATTAAAACAGTAGATCCCTTTTATTTTCAACAGCCATCTGCTTGTTGAAAGTAAGTTATCATTTCTCCTTCAGTTTTCCTTAAACAACCCTGATTCTTTCTTAGATAGCATTTTCTTTTTTCATAGACAGCATTTTCTACATTTCAAGCAGTTCTTGCTCTTCATTTTTGTGGAAGTGCCTCCTTAAGTTTAAGGAATAAAATTTAAGTGATGGTCTTCCCACTACTAAGTAGAGTGCAGTATCACTTTTCATGATGTGAAGGCTTGAATTTCTGTTTGCACACTCCCATGTGATAATTTGCCTTTTCCACACCAGCCTGTCATTGCTGTTTCAGGTTCAGCTAACCCACAAATCCTTTTTTTCCAAGAGACTCCTTTCTAATCAAAATATTCTTCTGCATTTTTAGCATCATAAAACTTACTATGTGTGCAGTCTCCAGAGTCTGCCTGAACTTAATCCATTGATCTTGCTCTGTCATCCCACATGCCCTTTTCAGACTATTTCTCCAACATGTTAAAATCATCTGGAGTCAGATGTTTTGTTGAGATGCATAGTAACACAACAGTTTTTCCTCTGCGTGTAAAGTCATGTTTTCCTAAATACTCCCAAGGCTGTGCTTTTCCTACTTAGCCTTAAATCTTACCTATGTTTCCTTGGATTGCCTGTGCTAATTGCATCCTCACATTTGGCCATTTTAGATGCAATTTTAAAAGATGTGAAACACTTTGATCTTCTCATTGTTATCTCCCCATTATCTTCCCTCTTCATGGAGTAATGAGCTAATATTTTCCTCCATCTACTTTTTAGTCAGTGATTGAATTCTGTTACCTTTGTTGTCTCTTGCTAATTTAATTTCAAGTTTCCAGACCTTGTTTTACATGGCTATGTTCATATTCATCCTTGGACATCTGGTTTTGTTTCTACTTGTTGTGGTTCCTTATTGTCTTCGAGATCAATGAAGAGAAGTCAGTGTTTTTCATTTCTAGACTTTTTTCTGCATCTGAACTTCTGCCTTTAGCACTGTTTCTTTGGGGAACTACTAACTCTCTCTAAGCCCTCTGTTTCTTGTCAGTTTCCCAAGCTTATTGAAGTCTGTCTGCCTGAAACCCTTTGGGCTGGGTTTTCTTCTCTTCTGACTTGGTTCTCCAAGGACCATGAAATCTACCTTTCATGGTAAAACCCATCCACACTGCCTTCCACCTTCCCTTTCCGACACTGCTCCTCCCTTGTGCCAAGAGTCAAACCCAGAGGACCTCTTCCTTTAATTCCTTTCTGGGTCTTCTGAATACAAACGAAAGTTTTGGAAAGTCTGTGCCATAAAGGTGCTGAAGATTTTTTCAGCTGATGAATTCTGTTTGTTCAACAAATGTCTCTAAATGTAACCGAAATCATCCAGTTACCACAAGACCTGTGTTTCACACGTCTCTGTTAGTTACTATCAAAGAGCCCTGTACATCTAATCTTCATGAATAGATGCCCTTTAATAGACTCCAATAAACTCTGACAATGTGTCGTGGTTTGACGCAGCTGAGCGCCAAGCACGCAAAATCTTATTTGCCTCTGCTGTAATTAAGCAGAGAAAGCGGGAAAATTAAAACTTCATTTCATAAGGTGGGATAAGGATTATTCAGGAAAACAGAAACACTTCGAGGTAAAACAGGTACGACTTAAACAGTTACGGTATAAAGAGGATTTATTAATAACAGCATTAAAATAAAAAGAAATAATAAGAAATTAAAGCAAACCCCCAGAACAACCCCTCTCTTCCAGCACCCCCTCCTCCCCACCAATCCGTGCAAGGGAAAAACAAAACATGGGGTTTGGTCAGTGCTGCATTTCTTAAGAGTCTCTCTTATATTTAAGGAAAAAAGAGTTTCTTCTGCTTTAACATGGTTTTCAAACTGTCACCAGCAACAGTCCACCTGGAAAAGAAATCTGCTGAGGTGGAAAAATATCTCTCTGTAAGTGAAATCTTACAGTCATCTCACACTGCAGTTATGGGTCATAATAACATAGGGTTTTAGTCTTTTAAGGATGAGTTATCCCAGTCTGAAAGCAAAGGCTCTCCTCTTCAATCTCTAAAGGCCTTTCACAATATCTGTATAACCTAGCATAGGCGCTCTTCTATCTGCACATGGATTTTTCATCCCCCTATGTACTTTACCGAATTATAGAGAAGCAGCTTGT
>VYZQ01062055.1:11279-37101 GCA_013400655.1 Mystacornis crossleyi | reverse complement strand
GTGACACCAGGGACAAAGTGGAGCCTTCCAGCACAAGACATATGACACAGACAAGTCACCCCCACCCACTGACAGAGCACAGAGCAGACAGACATGGACCATAGATTCATCCCAACTAGTTTCAAACTTTTTATGTTAGGAATGTACTTGTCCCTCTTGGTGTCTGCTCCAACTTCCAAGATCTGCAAGGTGTTTTTATATTGTTCTAATAATTAAGAATCAGGAAATTCTAAGACATTTCCATTTTGGACACGGGAACTGACAGAGCAAATTTGAAGCTTCTAAAGTGTTATAATAGTAGGAAGTCTGTTTTCCACTTTCCCAGCTCTTTTTAAAAGCAGGAACTTGCTGACAAAGAGTCACATGAAATGCAAAAGAAAATTCTCTTTTCAAAGAGAAATGAGTCTTGCAGTTCACCAGCCTACTTCCAAACATTCTTGCACTTTGATACCAACTTCTGCAACTGAGAGATACACAGGCTCCTAAAATTTGGGGTCATCCAAAAGTCCATCAAGCACCACTACATGCCACATCAGCAGAAACACAGCAGTGCTCAGGCACTTTGACGAAGTTTGCTTACGACAAACCTATTTCTCAGCAAATAAGAACAAGCTCTTCTCACCTCATCCCCCCCTCCAGCGAGTTCATGAGATTAGAGCCTTCCTGAACTCCTCGCCCTCCTCAGCTGCAGTTATATCCTTTCTTTTGCTGCTCCTCTCTGAGAGGGAGGGGCTGGGACATGGGGCACAGATGGTTTGAGCATTCAGGGGCACTTGAGGCTACCAGTGTGGTACTGTGTGTCTTCTGCTGGTAACACCGACCTCATCTGGCTTTCTGGGATTAGTGATCCTTCCTTTCCTTCTTTCATTCCTTCCTTCCATGGGATTCTTGCTGAGAAACCAACTGTATTTTACTCCCCAAATAAAAAGGCAGAAAGAAATTAAGAGACTGAAGGATTTTGTTCAGGTATTTTTTTCAGATGAGATGAATATTCACAAAACCCCTCAGGAAGGCTATTCCCAAGTGCATGAGGTTGTCTGGTGAACGCTACAGCAAAGAAGATGATCCCACCATCTAGGACACTAGTCTTGCTTTTAGTTTCCAGATCTCTCTCATGGGCTCTGTGAGACTCTGTGTGAGCCTCAGTCATACTTCAGTTTGTACTGGAAACCTTCTAATGACTAATAAAACAAACAGGATAAAAGAATTATCCTAGGATGAAAAATAGATACCCTAGGATAAAAGACATTCAACAGTCGAATTAATAATTTCAATCTCATTCTTCTCTTGGTGCTATAGGGTAGTAAGTATTTCTAAACCAAGAGCAAACTTCCTACCCAGAGAGCTCAAAACTGGTGATACACTGTAATCAAAGCACTGCATTCAGCACACCAATGTTGGTAGCAAGTAATTCCCCCAAGCCTGTCACTGTCCAGCAAAGCACTGTTTAGAGAACAATGAAATTGTTTTCAACTAAGAGAGTTCTAATTTGATAATAACGGTAGTGTCTGGCTGTCAGAGCAGTCTGCTAATGCCATGGAGTCTGCTTCTGGACAGGAATCGCCCACTGATATTATCAGTTGTTGTAAACTGTTGTGGCTGGGAAGTCAATCATTAACTCTGGACCCCATGTCATAAAAACACCGTATTTTAAGAGCACGACTCGCTTAAGGCTCTCACTAATCAATCAGGCATACAGCAGGAATACAGCAACACATAAAAGGAGCCAGAGACTCGGGAAATCCTTCAGCTAAGGGGAGACAAGCTGCACCGAGGTTTATCTCCATGGAGAAATCCAGTGACAAGCCAAACAAGGAAAACGGATCGCCGGCTCCTGGAGTGCTGCAGGCTGAGGCAGACGGTCCCGCGCCCGTGGCGGGAGGTGCTGCAGAAATGAGCAGTGCAGGATCCGTAACACAAAACACAAAACGTGAGAAGAGAGTGGGATTTGCTGAAGAGTGTACTGAAGAAATGGAGAGACCTTCAGGAACACAGAGAGACAGTCCTGCTGCCTTTAAGCCAGCAGTTTTGAAAAGAGCCTCTCCAAACTCAAAGCCACTTGCTGTGCTAACGAACACAAACTCTCCCAAAAGGAGCAGGTTGGAACTGAACGACCAGTGCTCAGACACAGCCACCCTGGATATGGACTGCATGATCTGCTTCAACAAGTACAGCATCTACAGAGTCCCAAAGCTCCTGGACTGCCAGCACAACTTCTGCGCCGTCTGCCTCAAGCTGGTCCTCAGGAAAGAGGAGAACACCTGGATAATCACCTGCCCCCTTTGCAGAAAATCCACCTTCGTGTCAGGAGGGCTCATCCGCACACTCCAGAATAAAGAAGACATCCTGGAGCACTTGGAAAACCTTGATTCAAACCCTGAGGTGCACAGCTATGCCATAGGGCTGGACAGTAATAGCTGGACTCAGAGCAGCCAAGACATTTTAAACACAGAGGAAAACAGCCCAGCAGACACCAGCCTGGCTGTGCAGAGACTCATGCTGCTCCTGCTGCTCGGGGTGATCCTCGCCATGCTCATCCTCCCTTTTATGTACTCAGGGAAGGTGAAATGGGTAATTTGTCTCCTGCTTACTTTGGGGTTGGTCATGTCTGTGGTGCTTTGCTGCACTCCTAAATTCCGATGCAGGTGCAGGAAGGACTCCTCCACCTCCTGTGACAAAGAGATCCACGTTGTTACTGTTGCCTGAAACAATTAACCTGTGTGTCCTGGAGATAAGGGACTGGGCCAACATGCACGCTGGGCACACCAGTGAGTTGTGGACTTAAAAACAATCTCTCACAGAATAAATTCCACAGTTGGCTGAGCTGGCTCAATGCTAATGCACAGTGTTGTGAAATCTCATTACTGCAAACAAAATTAACTATTTATATGTTGATATTTATGTGTTTTTCACACAATTTTTATCCCAGACTAGTAATTGTGTTGGTTTGCTTTTGCCATTTTGTCTGTGTCTGTGTCCTCCCCTGATCAGCCCTGCAGGATGTTACCTGGAACACTGGGAGGTGATGTCCTGAGAAATCCCACAGTTGCTGTTTCCCACTCTCTGAACACACCTTTCCTTGGGACAGTGTGGGAAATAACGCTGCTAAATCAGGGAGCGGGTGTTTGGAACAGTAGTTTTAACCCAGATTATCACCTTAATCCCTGTCAGGGATGGGAAGGGGACTGGGAAAAGGGGATGTCAGTTGACGCCATTTGAAGTTACACACAAAATTGGAGAGGAAGAGGCACAATCAACGCTCCTAATCTTGAGTCTGTGGCTTGCAAAGGGCAAAGCTCAAAACTCTCATGAGTCTCTGAATTCCCCACATTATTTAGCATATAAATAGTTCCTCTCACCTGAATTCCTTGATTTGGCTACCTGCACCACCTCTATTCTTGCCCCTTTACATTGCCCTTGGAGATGCTCACAGAGATGAACAAATCCATCGACTGCTGCGCCACACCATGTGTGATAATTTTTAAATGGAATGTCTCCATTAAATTTAAGTAATATTGATTGCTCATTGACTTCTCTGTTTCAATTCCTCACGGACAATTAATGTCAAAACAATTCCCATTTTCCTTATTGACAGGAATTGCAGCTGAGAAAGCATATTAGGGAGTCTGTACAGCTGAGTTGGTGAGTAAAGCAAAGCAGTAATGTGTTGGCGTGTTCATTTAAAATATACTTAGTTGCTAAGAAAATACCCTGAAACCCAACTATAATTAAATTGAGGAAAGAAAATAGATTTCTGTAGTTAAACTGCATGTTTAAGAGTGTCAAGGATCTCAGGAGACCTTGGGTCAGGTAAATATTTGTGTTTGATAAGAATGGAAACTGATGTCCTGCAGTTGCTGAGTGTATAAATACACAGAGTATCTCACAGCAGATAAAACAGATTAGACGAAGAGGGTAGGAGCTCTTGTGCTCCTAAAGTCTTGGAAAACACAGGTTTATTTTCTGCCAGGAATGGGAGCTTTCAGGGGAAATAAATCCTTTGGGTTTTCTCATCTCTTTGGACAGCAACAGGCTTATTGCAGAATGTGTATGACATTTGCTAATAACCAACCTGCAAAAAGCTTTCCAGCTGGGAAAAGGCAGGTAGTTTTAAACCTAAATACTGTATTATTCCAAATATAAAGATTGGACCAGATACTTAGTTGCACTGGAAGTAATTCCAGAAACCCTGGGCAAGTCTTTCAGCTCACAGACGAGTGAGTCTGTGAATTCTTGTCGAGTTCCCTTCATTAACACCAGTGGGTGACTGGTACTGTAAAGGTTTGTAACAAATACTGGCCTGAACAGATCACTCACAAGGGACCCTACCAGCCCATCTGTGTTTTCAGCACATGGGTGTGAAGAAATGAAAACAGAATGAACATAATCAGTAAAATCTGTTACTATGTTTCACCCTGCCCTTACAAAAGAGTTGTTTTATTACACCACTTTCTACAGAGCCAAAAAAAAAAGGCCAGCAGGAAAGGGCAGCATACAGAAGTGTGATTTCCAGGGAGAGACTGGCCCTCTGAAAGAATCCCTATGGATCCACACGGTTATGGAGCAGCACCTTCCAAGTTTTCCTTCAGCAGTTCCACTGAAATGTTTTTCAGCCTGAGAGCCACTATCACCCAGGTGATTGAGAGTTCACAGATGCTGGTGGCAGTCAGGAGGCTCTGGAACCTGGTATCTTTTGAATAGATTCCCATCTGACATTGATCCGTATCAATAACCATGCAAGACTCTGAAGCAGCAATTAAATTTATAGAGAAAAGGTAATGGGATTATATTTCTGTTCCAAAATGTAAAGGATCAGTTTGTACTCAGGTTTAATTCATCTCGGTCATTTTGTTAAGAAAGTTTCAGCTCTGAAATGCCGTGTCCTGCTTACCTTACCTGGCTAGCTCCTGATTGTGGATAGTGACCGGGTAATACACTGTGGCCTGAGAGAGAGGGAATTATAATCAGAAACAGGCCTGGGCAGCATCACCTCATCCCCTCAGCGCTCGTCATCCCCTCAGCCCTTTCCATGATCCCAGGGTCAGCTCGGTTGGTTGGAACACGGTGCTGACAACAGTAAAATCTGGGTTTGATCCCTTTACCGGCCACTCACTTCAGGAGTTGGACTTGATGATCCCCGTGGGTTCCTTCTAATTCCAAATATTCTGTGATCCCCTCAGCGCTCTCCATCCCCTCAGGCCTCTCCATCCCCTCAGCTCTCACCACCCCCTCGTCCCCCTCAAGTCCCCTCGGCCCTCACCATCCCCTCGGCACCCTCAGGTCCCCTCCATCCCTCAGCCCAGCACAGCTCCCACCCTCCCTACGCACTTGGCCGCGCCGATGGCGCAGTGCCGGCGGGAAGGCCGGGTCGGGCAGGAAGGGGCGGGCGCCGGCGGCGGTAGTCGGTGCTCGGTTCCCGGTTCGCGGTGCTCGGTTCCCGGTGCTCGGCCGGGCCGGCGGCAGGTCGGGGCCGGGCCGCGGGGTGGGAGACGGCTGGGCGGGGGCAACGCCGCGAGCTGAGGAGCGAGCGAGCGAGCGGGCGGGCGGGACCCTCCCCTCAGACCGCTCCCTTGCTCTGGGCGCTGCTTCCTTCCCCTCAGCGTGGCCAGAAGCGTCGCTTTCCGAGAATAAGTGCCTGTGCTGGATCAGCAGAGACTTCAGACGTGAAGGACTTGTGGTAAAAGTGAACACCGGCAGCTGTGACGGTGTCCGCCCTCTCAGCTTCTCCAGCTGAGGTGGTGCCTTCGTGCTTCTTAATGTGCTGTTCCCTCTCCGCAGCTTTGCCCATTTCACAGTGAGGACATCTCTTCTCAGCCGCTGCTGTGCAAACCTTAAGATTAACTGAATTAAACACGCTCGCTTTTCCAACTACTTAAGCTTTGGGCTTCTCCATGTCCCCGTCCCCTCGGGCTCTGATCCCTGTGGCCCATCCATACTGTATTTATGTATACTTGCATTGAGACGACTGAATTAACCGCATTCCGTGTTCATACCTCGTATCTACGAATTAAAAGCAGAGGCTCTGGTGCTCCCAGCACCTCTGGAGCCGTATGCAGGTCCCCAAAAAAATCTCTTCTGCCCAAAAGTTTCCGCAGTCACAGCGTTGTGTGCAATGCATAACCACAGTCGGGCTGTGCTGTCCCCGCTGTGCTTACACGGGACTTTTTGTCCAGCCCCGTCTGAATAATTATCTACAACGACTTCTCTGAAGTTAATGAGATGCCTCATTAACTTTTGGGGGTTGTGGAGATGATGGTTTGGTCGCTTTTGTCATCGTTTTGGACAAACGCCATGCCACCATGTCTCTGTTTCCTCTTTCAGCTGCAGGGACCACGTGTACCAAACAGCTTTAGATCCCAAAGGAATTATTTTTCTACTTTCCAAACAGGATTGGATGAGCTGCTGTATAAAATACACCATCTCTAAAGAAAACAAGGGGCTTTGTGTGAAAAATGAGAAATAGAAATGATAAAAAAAATTCTCTTTCAAGTGACAGTTCGGATTATGGCAGTGCTGTTGGTTGCTGAACCACATGTTCAAGGCAGGAATGAGAATTCCAGTGCCACAAGATCTAAAAACTTTTGGAATAAATAACTTTTGGAATATGTTTCTAACTCTCAATTCCATCATCTTGGGTTTGTAGCAAAACTTCTTGGCCCAAATTTTCTTTAGTAAATCACACATTGCCCTTTTTCCACACTGCATATCTGAAAATCCAAAGCCCATTTTTTCCTACGTGTTTATAAAGAAAAAGATACCTGTGTAGAGGGACGTACATTGATCTGAGCATCTTCAGAGCTAAGTCTTCCAGAAACTTTCCCTGGGTGTTTTAGCTGCTCAGCACTCTGAATTATTTGTTGCATGCCAAGGCCCACTGTGGTGTTGCTCCATTATTGCCCCATATTCTATGTTATTAGGAAATTAGGTTAAACAGTTGTACTGCTCATGGATCTTTTTTAGCTGTTTCACTTTTCATATTAGCCCAAGTTAAGAAATTAATAAATCTATCAGGGAAGGGGGTTTTATTTTCAGTGCTGTCTCCCATAATGTGTCCAGAGGTGAGCAGACATGACAAATAATTGTAAAATTATCGAAACTTAGCGTTGGATTATTCCTGGGAAAACCGGTCTGGAAGTTTGGATGTTTAGGGTTTTTCAGTGGGAAGGCAGGACAGACACCTTTCCTGGAGGACCATGACAGATGGCATGCAGATAATAAAATCTTTTAAAAAAGAGCAGCTCCTGTTGCACTTCTTTCTTTTAGGGCTCTAAAACTATCCATAAATGGTGTCTGCATCACCTGGGAGACACTTGTAGTGTTGTAGGCTCCTAATTCCTACTTAGTCAGGGTGTGGAAGAAAGGAAACATTTTAATTTGAACTATAAAATGAAATGGGTGATTTGGGCCCCTTAGAAAGCAACTGCATCTTAAGGAAATCAGTAGAAATTCCAGATGATGGAAGAGAGCTCTGGAGCAGGTTGTTACCCAGGCTGAATTTGAAATGCGCTGTTGTCACCTCTGCCTGAGGTCTCGGTTTGCTGCTGGCACCATCAGGGGAGGAGCTGGAAGCCCTTCACTTGGAAGTGTGCACATACACACTCTAAAAAATAATATCTTGGCCCAGCTCAAGGCCCGCATGGCAGAGGGATCTTATTTTTAGGGGATAAAGCAGTGGCAAGTTGTATAGAGAAGGAATATTACAAGCAAAGCACAGCAATGGCCATGGGACACATCAAAGTCCCTCTCAGAGGCTGCAGCTGGACTCAAGTTTCCTAATTCCATCAGCAAAACAAACAGAAGCTATTTGGACTGAGGATGAGAGAGGAAAATTATTTCCCAGGCATCTGTACTGGTCCCTGCACCAGGTGCAGAGCTTTTATTTTCATGTTATTTTTGCAGTAAATGTGGGACTGATAGGCCTGAATGGAGCCCAATCCTTTTGCATCTCAAAGGGGACTTCTCCTTTTGCAGGTTGAAATACTTATTTTCAGCTAATTTCATGCAAAACTTTTGAGAATTGGTGAACTGTTCATCTCTGTCCTGTTCCTGTGTCTTCTTTGGTCACAGTGTGTTGGGGGCAATAGACAAGCTGGACCTGGTCAGACATGACTTAATCCTGGCAGCAAGTGTGGCAGTAAAAACAAAGACAATTTGTCTCCTCACTTCCTGGTTTCCAGTGTTTGCTGTAGGGTTTTTTTCTGCTGCTTTTTCCTCCTTGAACTTGCAGGTGAAAATGGCTGCAGAAGAGAAGTGGAAAGGCTGGGCTCCGAAACAGCACAAGGAGGCCGAACGCAGCGGGGAGAGGGAGCCGTGTGTGCTCCTGGGCCGGCAGCTGGGTGAACCGGGGAGGTTCGCCTACGCGGCTCTTTGTGGGATATCCCTCGCCTGGCTGTTCCCTGAAAATGAGCAAAGGTACAAGCGGAGCGAGGGCTGGGCAGGGCAGGCGGATTTTGGGTGGTGGCTCTGTGCGGGGTCTTCTGAAGTTGGGGGAGTGGAAGACCCTTTCTCTCTTGCACCTGTAAGAGTTTTACAGTTCAGCACAAAACACATCCATTAACACTGCAGACATCAAAGCGTGTTCTGAAGCAAGGTCTAGCCCCATTCAGATTGTTTCCTTGTTTATTTAGCCAGTTTGTTTAGCAATTCACCTTCTGCTGACTCCTGATGCTTTGATTTTTGTGTGAACCAATGTTTGAAACCAAGGACTGCTCAAAGCTTCCAAAAATACCCAGTTGTAGAGCCTTGAAATACCCAGTTGTGAAGCCTTAACTGCTTTTCTTGCCTTACAGCTCCTTCAGGACAGAATTCATCAAGGGCTTTGTGAAATGGCTGGACCTGCCTGATGCTGTCTTAGCTGCCATGACAGCCTTTGCTGATGGCTTAGGAGGGGAGGGCGCAGAAACTTTCACTGAAATTTTGCTGAAGGATCCCATCTTGAAAGAAAATCCACTTCTCATTACCCAGGTAAGTCCATGTGCTCCCCTCACCCTTTTTGGCTTTGCAAGAGGGGTTTCTCATATGTGTCTGCAGCTGAAGTGCTGTTTGTGCAGTCAGGGAAATAAAATCATTATTTCTGATAGGCGTCTGTTTATAAGCAGCTGTGGGGGGACTGGCAGTCTGTCCATAAAGAGCTCATGGAAACGATGAATGTGAGGCATGTGAGGTCTGCTGAGTTGTGTCTTTGATGGTTTTACTCTACAGAACAGAGAATTGGCAAAGTTTTTACTTTGACTGTGTTACTGCGGTGGTTTTCATTCACACACGTGTTGTACAGATTTTAGTGACATCCTGAACACCATAGACCTGGTTTTCACTTCTTTAAAAGCCCCTTCACTATATATGTAATACAAACCACCTCCACATACATGCTCCAAGGAGCACAATTTCCAAAGTCTTTTTCCCAGTGTAAGCTTTGACCAGAAGGAAATTACTGTGACTTTATTTTCTTTTACTGAGAAAGGGAAACTGGGACTGCTCCATAATGTTCTGCTGTAAAAGCTGATGAAAAGATAAAAGAGGTGGAGCATTTTGGCAGTGTTTGCTTTTGCTGGGGAAAATCTCTTTTCATGCAACCTCCTGTTATGCCATGCAGGATGAAGAGGGCATTAGGCTGCCACTGGTGCCTGTCACCCACCCTGTGCTGTGTCACCCTATGCCAGACACCCTGCATGCAGCCAGTGCTCTGGTATTGATTGATTAAGGGTTATCACACGCTCACCTTGAGCAATGGCCCAGCAGAACAGCAGATGTCAGAACTTGGCAGCGTATGGGGAGATAAGAGAGCAGTGAATTTTTTTGGTCACCATGACCAGCTCCCATTTCCTCAGCCACCCTTTCCTGCCTCCTGTCAGTCCATGAAATGCCTCAGAGGATCTGCTCCAAACCTCCGAATGTTCCAGGGCCCAAAGTCCTACAACAGTACAAGGACAGCGACAGAGATCTTAAGCTTAATTAATAATTTAGAGATCTTCTAAAATAAAAGTGGCTCTTTGGATGCTGTTTCCTCAAATTCAATACATCCACACTTGTTCTTTCTGCCTTGATGTGCTTCCTGTGGTGATTCCCTCATTCTCTCTGCCTCAGGATGGATTCTCTACATTGAGGCAGGTTTTCCTGCATTGCTGCTGAGTTTATTAAGGGTGAAATTTAGCTTGTACTTGCTCCGAGCTTATGCTGCATAAGGGCTCCATGTGCTTTTACTAAAGTGGCTCTGGATCAGCGGGAGCACATGGGATTTCGCTCTGACCCAGGAAACTGAGGATATCCCCTGGATTTGAGTGGAATACAGAAACCATAGACAACTTTGATCAGCTGAAAGCAAAGATGAGGAATAACTGTAAGTCTAATGCTACCACGTCAATCCCTTACCCAGTTGTCTGCAGGGGCAAGGTGATTGATTTTGTCTGAGGAAGGACAGAATGAAACTTTAGTAGAACAAGGCAGCAGAGGTGTGTCTGGCAAAAAACAGTGGTGGTGGGGAAACATCAGTGATAAGCTGAGATCAGCTTTTTCCTTCTTACCTGAAAATAAAAAACAAGCTACAGGACAAAGCTTTATGAATTATTGATCTTCTGCTTTATGGTGCTTGTGCTCCTTTGTATTCAGCTGCTGCTGATGCAATATTTACTGCTTATTAAGTATCTGCTTTAATTGCTTGGTGTGTTCAGTGGCAGGGCCTTGCTGGCACTAATGCTGCATTTTTGAAGGCCCTTCATCTCAAAGGAGCTGAAGGGATAATCCATGAAGTCAGGAGATTAGATGTGAGCTCACCGTTGAATCAGTGAACATGTGAGGATTATGGATCGTTATCTTTGTGTTCATTGCAGATGACTAACACAGGCAGATGGTGGTAACTGAGTCCTTTAAAGACGGTAGTCATAGCAGGCTGTGGGTGTGGTGCAGGAAGGCAGTGCAATAAAAGAGATGTAGAAGCAGTGATAGGTGATAAACATTGAAAATTCTTATTATGAATATGTTTTTTGCTCTCAACATGCTTGGAATGCCCATTTTCCAGTGGGTTTCCTACGCACATTCACTGCAACATGGATTCAGGGCTCTCTGTTGTTAAGGAAATGGGTTTTGAACTTGCATCAACTCAGAAAACACTGGCAAAGACTGAGTAAAGATTCCCTTCCTTTGTAGGGCTTCTCAATCATATGGGTGGTTGTTTTGTCACAGAGTTTTCAGGGAGATTCAAAACACTGGCTTCAAAATAAGGCTGCAGTATAACAACTGCTGCTTAGGGAGAAAAACAAACCAGTTGTGAACTAATCTAATCCCTGCTGGTTGGGTTCCAGCTGCCTGCATGTGCACTACCTGCACAGCCTAAACTGGAGAATTTGAGAGTGCTAACTGGCACAGATACCATAAAAACAGTTGTTCCAGTTTATCACCCGATTACCTACGTGCATCCCTGATGTTTTGAAATGCACGTGTGTACTTGCTTAGGCCGGATGTATTTGGGGTGGTTTGATACAAGATGCCACAGGTGATAGAGGGCAGACGGGATGGGACCTGAGTCACAGCCGCGGCTCCCTGAGCCTCTCTCAGGGAGAGTTTATTGTCCACAAACCGTCACCCTGTTCCAGAGGCTGCTTACGTCAGTCCGGGGAAAATTGTGGCAGCAAGGTCACAAGCTTCACTTTATTCTAGACTTGAGGCCCTCTGCTCGGTCAGCTTTTTGCTCGAGGCTCCCAGCCCTGCACCTTCTGCTGGGCTTTGACACCTCTGTGCCAACCCTTCCCCCCGAACTGCACCCAGAGAGGGCGTGATGGTGCCCACGTGGCTGATCCCTGGGCACTCCCAGTACTCAGGCTTTGGGGAACCAGTTACATCCCTCCCTCTGGACTGGTGTCTCCCGGTTCCCACATCCCACCAGTCAGCCTGGGGAACAGTCTGCAGTTTGTCCCTTTTCTGGTTGGTTCAGGATGGCTTGTTCTCCATTCTGCACTTCTCATGTGTAGAACTCTCAGATTAGAGACTTTTTTTACGACACAAATTGTGCTTGGGAGCTTACAGGACTAATAATCATAAACTCTTTGGCAGCCTCCTACATCTTTGGCTGCACTTTTTGTGTTCCCAGAGGGCTGAAAGGATTCCCTGTAAAATTCAGCTGTGCTGTATTTGTGTATAGGAGAGGGAAGCAGCTCAACTGAGCTGGTGCTTAATGTAGTCACATAAAGAGCTTAGAATTTGTCCAGTGGCAATAAAGGAGGAGAACACAGTTGTAAAAACACTGGCCTCTTCTTCATGGATTTATCCATAGAAACCATCTATTGAATTGATTTGGTTTTCCATTTTTTTTATGATAAAAAGCCAACACAGAAGTCAAGTCCCTCAATCTTGACAGATGGCCATAAATTCTGAGTTTTCTAACTCACTTAATCCAAAAGAATTTATGCCATTTAAGCCTTACTGCCTAGAGCTGTGAATTCCCAGAATGCCAAAGAAAATAGGAGTCATTAGATGAACATTCAAACCTGGTACTGATGTTGCATATTTGAGTGGGTGTGGCTGTGGAGGGAGCAGAAGGTGTTGGAGTGGGAGGATTAGAGCCCTCTTCCTCCAAACTTTGAAGTCTGGTGTAAGATCAGGATCATAACAAAATAACAAAAAATGTGGGATGCCTCAGCAGATACCAAGCACTACCTACTTCTGTCCAGCCCTTTGGACTGGCCTTTGGAGAATTTTGGACTGGTTTTGCTCTGTGCTGCCTCACTGAACTGTGGCTTTCTGCTTCCCACTTATGAACTGAGCTGCTGCAGAAACTGAATCAGTCTGATGGGTTTTCATACCTCCATTTTGGTCCCTCCAGACCTACATCATCAGTTTTAAATTGAATACTCTTTTTTTTTTTTCCTTTAGGATCTCTTATCCTTCTCTCTTCGAGATGGTAAGTTTACTTAGCATTTGTTCTTTGTAAAAATAATATAGTTGAGTTTACATCTGATACTTTAAAGTGCTCAAAAACATACTATCCTATTTCATCTCAGCTTCCTCTCTGGCAAAAGCAGCACACTCCTTCCATGCATCCCCTTCAAGAAAAACAACTCTTATATTAGGAATGGTTAATAATACCCACTGAAAACTGAACAGCTCTTCACCCTTACCTTCACATACCATGCATTGACAAGCAGATGTAAATGGTGCTGGAGTGGGGTGGTTTATCTCCAGGGAAGCAGGTGACCTCTTCTTTTAGGAAGGCAGTAAAGCTGTTATGAAAATCTCACCCTAAAAAATTTTCTGCTGGTTGCCGAAAAAGAAGAAAAAAAATTATTCAGGGTATAAATTCCATTGTGTCCTGTGAAGCCCATTATAAATAAATGTGATTTTTCTCATATATTATATTACACATAAAACAATTCTCTGGTTTTCAATCCATTACATGGATTAGTCTGATAAAAGTAATGAAATGAAGACTGTCTACTGAACAGAATGTTCATTTCTAAAAGAAGCCTGGATTGTATCACTACTTGCATTTTTTAAATCTCTGTGTTTTAACATGTTCTCCCAGGAAAGAACTCACTGCTTGCTGATTAGCCTGTTGCACTGCAGAACAAAACAAGTTTTGTTCTTGCTTTATTTTTAATGGAAAATTGACAAGTCAGTTATTGCAAAACCGCTTATTTTGCGAAGCTGGAATTTAGAAGAAATATCTTTGCAAGCCTCGCTGCCTTCCCGCCAGGCTGGTGAGGAAGGAGCCCAGCAGAGTGCCAGCAGGCAGGAAACAAGAAGGGGGCTCAGTACACACCTGCCTGGACTTGCGGGACGTGCCACATTTCGGGAGCGAGTGCAGATAAATCCTGTCCTCATTTCTCAGCTAAGCACAAACCTGATGAACGGTGTCATTAAAGGCACAGAATTAGTTTGGTATCTTGGTAATGATGGTAATAAATAAACAAACTTAATAGATTGCCCAACGCCATATTTGATCTACGTGCAGCAGGTATCACAAACATTCTTTGTAGTTGGGTCTTGCTGGTATCTTCACCCACCCTGAGAAAAGCAATTCTGTTTTTCATCCCAGAGTGCACCAAGAACCCTTTATAAAAGCCAAACATCAGGAAGCAGTAGGTGCTGCTGAGGGAAACGCATTAAAAAAGCAAGAGTTGGCACAAATAATTTAAAATCTGTTACATTTAAGATGTCTTTTCTTCAAGAACACCTGCTTATAAGCCCAGGAGTAATCAGTTCTGCTATCTGGTGTTGTCTGAGTGCACTGTCCACTCCTGCATCTCCAGCAGGGAGTATAAAAGCAAACATTTGTCCGGGGTGCTGCTGGGGGAGCTGGTGTGTGGCTTTACACTCCAGAGTGCCTCTCGTTGCCACCAAGACGAGTTGAAGATAAAGCTTTTGCATGGATGTGCATTTTTACAAAATGCTACCTCCTGCACTGGTGCAGTCGAGATGGGCTGTGCCCAGTTACCCACATAGACATGTTTGATATTTCCAGTTAGCAGTCGTCCTGCATTTCTCTGTTGAAAAGTTGTCAGCAGGCCTCTACCACAGAGGATGGAGACCAAAGGATCTGAGATCCTTTCCCTGCCACAGAGGCATTACCTGGTGTGGTGGCTCTGTTCACAGGGAAGAAGGATTTTCCATTTATCAGTCTCTTCTCATGTTCCTAGAAGAAAAAGAGGGCCTGGGGGAAGGAGCTGCTCTGTGACATGTTCCTCAAGTGCTCTGCTCCTTAACTAAACTGTGTGATCAGACTGATCTCCTGGGCTTTTCTCTCTTCAAGGATACTATGATGCTCGAGCCAGGGTGTTGATCTGCCGTGTCAGCTGGCTGCTGAGAATCCCCTTGGAAGACCTGGAAGTCCTGGAGGAATCTCTGCTTGAGAGCCTGAAGGAACAAAAAGAGGAAGAGTCAGAGTAAGAGCATTTGGGTTGACTGTGCGATCAAAAAACGCTGCCAGTGCTCGAAAGCTTAGCAGTAATTACTTGTGCCTAAGTCCAGTCTCTGATTATTCCCAGCATGGCTCTTACTGTAGTGATTTATGGCTTGATTAGGGTTGCAGAGCCCTCACAGCACTGACAAGCAGAAAAGCTCAGCATTCTTAAAATCAGAGCTGAGACCTGGCCTTGCACACTGGTAAAGGCTGCTCTGCACTGAGCTGCCTCCTTTCCTCTTTCCAGTTGCCTCTCAGAGACTGTAGATTTTGCACAAATACGACACACAGATCTTGTCTCTTGGCCCAGTCTCCTTCAGACAGAACTGCCTCTTGCAGAATGAAGTTCCTACAGATAAGCAGGATTAGATCCTCAGCTGTTCACTGTCTGTGGATCTGTCCATCTTTAAGGGACAGCTGGATAACTCCTATTGAAGGAAGATTTCTGAGGGCAACAGGCTGAATCTTCAGATATGTACAGACCTGGCTCATAATTCTATGTTATTAATACAGGATTCATTCTTGGTATCTGTAAGAAATGTAGCATCTTTACATTCCTCTCATCAGGTAGGAATTGTGTGACGGTTTAGCGATAATTGAGGCAGTAAACATGTCCGTAGTGGACTTTCAAGGGAAATATTTTCATCTGTCAACTCAGCAAATGGGTTATGAGATTACCCTGAATGCTAATAAAGGCTTTAATCAACACCCATGCCATGGTTCAGCTCATGAGGTCCAGCATGTGATGGGTATCTTCCAGTTACAGCTGTATTCAAAGAACACTTGCCTTTATAGCACACTGTAAAAACGGAAAGTCAGAATAATCTCAAAGATCATGGACTGCCAGACGTTTGGTGTGCAGGAGCAAGGGTTGGTAATAATGGGGTTGGTATTAATGTTTTGCTGTGGTTTGTAGAAACAAACTCAGTGCTGGGCCTTTAAGCTCTGTCTGATAACGGCGAAAGAACAGCGTGGATTTCAAACCCTGCTGCCAGCCCAGTGGGGTTCCTGTGTGTCTGCTGTGGAAGGAGCCAGGGATTCCTGCCTTGTCCTTTTCCCAAATCTCAGCCATGGGGGTAAATCTTCATTAGATAAAAGAAAAAAAAAAATCCTTATGGCCAGAGGAGGCCAAGACAGCAGTGTGAGCACATTGCTATTGCTGTGCTAAAACAAGGCTGAGATTTGTGAGGAATCCATGACCCTTTCTTTGGTTTGAAGTCAGGAGTCAGTGGGGAAAGGAAGCAAAATATAAACCTGTCACCACCTTGACCTCACAGATTTTGGGGCTGGGAACACCTCTGTGTGCTTGGGATGCTTCCAGCTTTGACCAGCAAGAGGTTTTGGAACAGAAACAACTAACCAGGGGTTTGGCAGCTCCTGCACAGGTGTTTTTACTGATATTTGTTAACACGAGGTTTTGCTCCTGCCTTTGCTGCTGTGGATATGTTGGATTGAGGCCCAGAACCTGCAAGTTTAAATGTACAGTCCTCTACAGAATTGTGCTCCAACCACTTAAATCCATGTTACTTGTACCAAACCTGTTCTGACCTGCAGCTGTGGGAACCTCTCTTTTGTACACAGTTCTGTAAGAAACTGGAAAACATCACAACATTTTCTTGCTAATGTGTGCTCCTGCCACTTTTCCTTATTGGAAAATGACCTGAAATTCCCCATAACAATCTCTCTGAACATAATTTGTGGTTCGGGCAAGAAGCAGCTCATACAGTGAGGGCAGAGAAATACCAGAAGCAGCAGTTAATTACCACAGTGGATAAAAGCAGTCTGGTAATCCACTGATAATGGTAATGGAGGAGCCATTAGGAAGCAGCTGCTGGCAGCTCCAGAAGGGAAGCAGTGACAGGCAAAACTCCTCCTTTTATTTACTGCATCGGCAGGCAGGATTTAGCTGCCACTCTCTTTCTCCCCTCATAATTCAAACTGCTCATTATTCCAACTGACTCCAGGTTACACATGTTCCAGCTCTCTTGTCATTATTCTCAGACACAATGCAGGGACTGTAAAAGCTGATGAACCTCATGTAGAGCAGAAATTGCTGGGTATTGCCAGCTTAGGTATGAACAGCCTGACTGCAGCACTCGTGGAGAGAGCTCCAGCAGCAATTTTATCCAAAGCCAATCATTCAGGTTGGTGACTAAGGCACAAAGTAGAGCATTTTGAAAGGATGAGAGGAAATGGCCTCAAGCTGCACCAGGGGAGGTTCAAGTTAAGTCAGGAGGAATTTCTTTGTGGAAACGGCTTCAGGATTCAGGCATTGGAAGGGGCTTCCCATGGAGATGGTGGAGTCCCCATCCCTGGAGGTGTCCCAAGACTGACTGGATGTGGCACTCAGTGCTCTGGGCTGGGTGACAAGGTGGGGACTGGGCACAGGTTGGACTTGATGGTCCTGGAGATCTTTTCCAACGTCCATGATTCCATGATTCTCTGATAGCCAAACGCTGCTTTGTCCGTGGGGCTGTAGAAAGTGACTGTGGTTGTGCAGAAATTGGAGAGGTGTTGTTCTCTGCAGGCACCACGTTTGCAGCTGCATAAGGTAATGAACAGTGGTTTTTTGGAGGGTCCCTGTGGAGACAAAGTCTCCGTGACGTGCAGGTCCGTGGGAGTTCTGCCAGTGAGTGCAGTGACTCAGGGATTTCACCCACTGAGCTCCATTCTCCTCCTGCTGCGCCTCACAAAGCTGCATATTGTTTAGGACTCGTGTAAAATTGTCTTAATCAAAATTACAGTGTGCTTAGGGGGTTCCAGGAAGGATTAGGCAATTATATGGATAATGAAAATCCAAAATTAGGCTAGGATTAACAGGGAAAATATCCAAGTTTGGAAGCAAGATAAATTGTCACGTTTCAAGGCCTGGATTAACTGCTGTGTAAACAGGCCAGAAGGAACCTTCTCTGGAAACAACTTATTCCAGCATCCTCTGTTTTTCCTACAAGGACTTCTTGTAAGAGAGAAAGCAAAGAGATTGGAGAGAAGTCAAAAGTAGTGGCTAATAAGTGGTATTTGTTCCTTTTAGGTTTGTTTACCTCTTTCTGATAAGCTTGTTAAAACACAGCTGAAATGCACACAGACAAATGAACTGATGACTGTGTTTAATTCCTATTATATTCTTATATTGTGATGTGCAATTAGAAGGCAGCTCGAAGTAAACACTGCTATTGGAAAATAGTTTAATTGCACCTCTGTTGTTAGCACAAATTACCCCAATTCCTTTTTATTTCAAGCACTTTTCCCTGTTTCTCCTTAGCTTTCTTGTGGTTTTTTAGGACACTTAGGCAGCATATCGTTAATGAAATGTTTTTGACTTTTTGTTTCTTTTTTTTTTACAAGCTTCAGCCCTATTAGGAAGGGTTTTCTGAGTAAGTAATATCTGTTGGCTTTCGTCAGCAATTAAATTGTTTCAATTTAAATCTGTGGTCCATTTAATCCATTCAATTTAAATCTCTAAATCCATGCTCATAAATCTCAGTGTCCTGTCACAGTCCACACCTGCATGTTCCTTTTTACTGGTCCTGGGAGGGAAATTACAGTGAGGAGAATAAATGCAGATTCTGATACAGCATTATTATCCACCAGGCTTTTACCTTAGTTTTTGTACTTCTAATCCCCCCACAGAACTGCAGAAGTCTCAAGAAAAAAGAAGGAAAGAAGGAAAAAGCTGAAGAGATACCTGCTGATCGGTCTGGCAACTGTTGGGGGTGGAACAGTGATTGGTGAGGCTGCCCTTGGCATTCTGGGGACACAGCACCAGGGACAGAGAGGGTCTGACTCCAAGAAAAGTATTTTCAGCCCCCAAAAAATAAACATGAAAAAATTAGCTGGAAAAGTTATTCCAGTGTAGCTTCACTAGCTGAGGGAAGTATTAAACTGAGGTTGTCACCCTTAAAAATGTTTTCTCCTTTGCTCTCATGTTATAAGAGGATCAGATCTTCGACTCTGAAACCAAAAGTGTGATATTAGATCAATGTTTCCTGAGCAAATAGAGCACAGCTCACTCCAGATCACCACACAGTCTTCCTTTGACTTTGAAATGATTCTTCATTTTTACTGAAGTCAGTCAAAGAATTTGGGCAGAGATTCAGGGCCTGGGGAGGGTCTCCGAAAGCCCCTTTATGGGACATGCAAAAAGCTCTTCCAGTGGGAGTAGCAGCACGCTCCCAGCACAGGGAAATGCCTGCCCGGGGTTTCGAAGGGGTAACAGTTTGGGTATATCTCTTGTTGCATCCTCAGGTCTGACAGGAGGCCTGGCTGCCCCTCTGGTTGCTGCAGGAGCTGCCACGATCATCGGGAGTGCTGGAGCAGCTGCTTTAGGATCGACTGCTGGGATTGCTGTCATGGCATCCCTTTTTGGAGCAGCAGGAGCTGGTCTTACTGGTGAGAGAGTGACCACGCCATTCTCAGCCACTGAGGCACAGGATCGTGTCTGCAAATGCACAGTTGATGACCCCACTGAGCTCTCTGCAGAGCGAGGGAAGCGATTGGAGGTGTAATCTGTGAGATTTTTATGTCAGTGCTGATTAAGGTACTATGTAGCCCCTGGTGACCAAACAGGGAAAGAATATTTGGTGTGTGGTTAATGAAGGACATGAAAACTTGCTGCTTCGGGTTAGAGGGATGCTGCCATGGAGAAAAGCAGCTGTTACAGCAAAAAAACTCTTCTGCTGGATTCCCTAGGATCACACAAATTCAGCAGGATCATGTTGGCTCCTTACCAAGCTATAAGTAATGCATGGACTGACTGAGGATTTTGGAAAGGAAAAAAACCCTCTCCAGATTACCCAATTATTTTCTTAACAAACTCTTACTGTTAGCTGAGTGTGTATTTTCTGTGCCATCTCTGAGCCGTGTGTTTCTTCCTGGCTGTGTCTAGGATACAAGATGAAGAAACGTGTGGGAGCCATAGAAGAGTTTGAATTCCTCCCACTTACTGAAGGGAAGCAGCTCCACATCACCATAGCAATCACTGGATGGCTGTGCACTGGCAAATATGGTAAGAACATGATGAGGAAACAGAGAGGAGCTCAAAGAGCCGTGGCTGTGTCCTGCTCCAGGCTGTGTTTGTGCTCACAGAGCACCATGTCTGCCCCACATTTCCATGGCATGGTAACTAAACCACATCAATTCTCACCATAAGACTTTGCAACCCAATCTGCAATCCCAGGCAAATAGAGGAAAGAAAAGAGGGCATTAAGTTGGTGGTGGTAGCAGGACTGGGATCAGCCGTAGCGGGATTGTTTCTGTTAGGAACCATTGCATGGTTTTGCCAGAAAAGGTCTGTTTGGGAGATGATTGCCAGCACTAGTACGAAGTGTCTCTGAGACCTTATGTTTATCCTCCAGGAATTAGCAGAAAATAGTGTGGTTTTGCTCTCTCTGTATCTGCCAGCTAATGAGGTTTATTGGCAAGAAAGTTCTGTCAAGTAAATCCTGTTAAGCACAGCACTCTAGAGGTGACTTACAGGGGAAACCTTGAAAGGTCTGCAGTGCTTTATTTTCCAGTGTAGCTTGTCATATAAAATATGTCACCTGTCTGCTGATGTGCTCAGCAACCTGACTGAACAGCTGCCAGTTTATTGAGAAGCACCGTAATTAACTCTGGATATCATTAATGCAGAAGGATGTCTCGCCCTGTCACTTGCCAGGCTGCAGTTTGCTGTCACAGGGAAGTTCTTTTCACTTTCCAGTGCTGGGCTTTGGCTTCTCTCTTCGTGTGTTTGCCAGAGGTCCAAATCTGCAGGGCTGGAGGGCTCCCAGGCATGGTTAGAGAGGCAAGTGTGTCCCTCCAGGAACCTTTTTGTATCTGTTTGCCCTTAAAAGGGAGTTACAGATGACACACATTCTTCTTCCATAACTAGCAATCTGCTAGAATGTTTTAAAGAGCAAAACCAGGGTTGTCATCCACTTTCCTCCTTACAGCAGTGTCTGTCTGTGTACACACTCCTTCAAACAGAGGGACCGAGGACAGGAATTTTATGGAATTTGCCACTTTATGATTTTGGAGCTGCCAGTAGCTGCCACTCCCAAATGGTTCCCAAATATGACAGTCCACTGTGGTGATCTTGTGTCACTTTGATCAGCAGCTGCCTCAACCTGCCTGCATTGTTTGGGGAAGGAACAGTGTGGGGAAGGCTTTTGATGAATTAAGATGACAATTCTGCTCTGCCCTTCAGTGTTGAGCTGTCATTAATAGCATTGCCAGAATATTCCAGTGTCCTGCAGGTTCTGTTCCGATCCTCTGTTGGGCTCCTCTTGCCAGGAATCAGCTATTGTGTTCTCTCCAAACATGAATTCCATCTTTGCACCTTTCCCAGGGAGCTTCACGGCCCCATGGAGCAGCATGTTGCACTCGAGTGAGCAGTACTGCCTGGCCTGGGAATCCAAGTACTTGATGGAGCTTGGCAACGCCTTGGATTCCCTACTGAATGGTTTTGTGAACATGATGGCTCAAGAAGCCCTGAAATTCACTGTTTTGTCAGGTAAGAAACTAAATCGTATCAGATCTGCTTGAGTGGCTCTTGTGCAGTTTCACTGTTAGGGGAGCTTTCCTAAAGAAGGAATGTTTTGGAGGAGGCCGTGCTGGCACTGCCCAGCAGAAGTGACCTGAGCACCTCCTCTACCACACCTGTAATTTAGCTGTGCTTTCCTGGACTGCTGAGCCGCTGTGTCATTGCGTCAGTCTGTTAAAGTCACAGCTGGAAACACCTCCCTTCACGTGTGGCTGTTCATTTCTCCACATTATTACACCATTTACTGCTGCACAGAAACCTCCCAACATGCAGGTTGCACTCCTCCGTGCCAGAACATCAGATTCTTTCTTATCTTCAGTCCAGCAAAGCATTTCTCAGCACAGCTATTGGGAAAGAAGAGCTGGAAATGACGAAAGCTCCTAGGCTTAGCTTTTAACTTAAGTGAACTCTCTTGATTTGGATGTTTTCTAAGAAGCCTCTGTGTGTTGCAGGGATTGTGACAGCCTTGACTTGGCCAGCATCGCTCCTGACTGTTGCCAGTGTCATTGACAACCCCTGGGGAGTGTGTCTGCATCGCTCTGCTGAAGTGGGCAAACACCTTGCACACATCCTGCTCAGCCGACAGCAGGTAACCGGCCAGAATTGTCTGGAAATAACGGCTGGAAGGGAATTGGCCCAGGGAGGTGAAGTTTTATAGTCCTGCTGGTTACATGGTATCTTTCTAGGGAGACAAAAATTAAGACAATGAAAACTCAGAGAGTGCTGCATGAAGGTGACCAGCAGGTATCTGTCTCACTGGGGAAAAGGAGGAAGTCCCAAGTGGATCAGAGAAATCCTGCTGAGATTTGTTCCATTTAACCTAAAGCTTTTCTAAATGAGAAAGAAGAGAACCAGGACATATATGACCAGTGGCTTAACCATGTCACAACACAGCCAGGACCACTCACCTAGTGAAAGCAGGAAGTGAGGTTGGGTGAAAAGGAAAGGAGGATACAGAGTTTTAATGTATATATTGATCATTAAGAGGCACCAGCAAAACATTCTGAGAGAAAAGTGGGTCACAGCCAACACCCAGTGAGCCGTGGCTTTGCCTGCAGAGAGGAGAATGGGCTGGTACCTGACAGAAGTGACAGGAATCTCTCTGGCTTGAAAAAAGACATTTCTGCCCCCCAAGCACCTGCCATCATTTGCTGGGCCAGCGCTGGTTTTTGCTGCCCACGTTTGTCTCACACCAGTCACTGCTGATTATGGAGGAGCCTGAGGGGAGCTGTGGCCCCAGAGCTGTGTGTCCCAGCAGGCTGGAACAGCAGAGGAGGAACAAACTTGACTTCTCATAAAAATCCAATC
The DNA here is from genome assembly GCA_013400655.1 of Mystacornis crossleyi. Classification (NCBI taxonomy): domain Eukaryota; kingdom Metazoa; phylum Chordata; class Aves; order Passeriformes; family Timaliidae; genus Mystacornis; species Mystacornis crossleyi. The sequence goes on along the minus strand of VYZQ01062055.1, from coordinate 14,383 downwards.
CGAGAAAACTCAATAAACTTTATTTCATACAAGCCCTTTGTTTTGCTCGGGGGCATTTGTTCCTGCCTGTTAAGCATTTGCTGTTGTGAAAACACACATTCCAGCGTGCTGGAGAGTCTAAAACTAGTTAACGTGATGTCTGGGGTGTCCATCACACACCTGCTCCCTGCATATTACAAAGACCATTTTTCATTGATGTTAGGATTAGGCTCCCTTTGATCTTACAGAAAATCTTATTAGGCTGTTCAAAATAAAAGCTTAAAGCTTAAAAGCCACATCATTTTTTATAACCATGGCATGGTGCTGCTGTCAATCAGCCTGAAATCTGGAACTGGTCAGTATTTTTGTATTACAGCTTCTTCTTCTGTTTATTGAAGCATTTCTAGGAAAATTTTGTTCCTTGAATAAGGTTTTCATTTGGGAATTTCAAGCCAATCACAGCATCCATTTTGGTTCTGTTTGAAGCATCCGCTTTGTTGTTGCTGCTGATCATTAGACTTTTTTCAGTTGATTTTTTGAAGATCAGAACATACTAAATACTCGGATATGTCAAATTCTCCATATTGAACTTTGAGGAGACCTGATCCCTTTGAAATCGACCACATTGCTCCAGTATTTCAAAGGTGATGCCCAAGCAGGTGCTCTGTGTCTCAGGCTCTCGGACATCCCAAGCCCAGTCTCTCTTTCCAGAGAAAACACCATTTGATGGCATTCTTGCCTTTCCTTCTTTCGCAGGGCCACAGACCTGTCACACTGATTGGCTTCAGCCTGGGTGCCAGAGTCATTTACTTCTGCCTGCAGGAAATGGCTCAAGAAAAAGGTAAAATTCACCTTCTAAACATTTTTTCTTCTATTTTTCTTATTCCTGGTGGAGAAATTGTTCTTCCAAGAGGAAGAACACAGCTTGGGTCTTTTAGGATAGAACAATAAACGAAAAAAAAAAAAGAGGTTTAAATGCCTTTGGAGCCAAATTCTGCTGTCATTTCCCCCAGTCCAGCAGATGGAATCCAGTGTCTTCACTTGAGGGGTTTCAGTGGGTCCCTTTGGTCCGTAAACAACATTTATCAGGGTGACATTTGTGATCAGTCTGGAGCTGCCCATGCACTGCCTGATCCTGACAGAGGATGCTTTGCCTTTCTTGGGAGCTCTCTGCAGCTCTCATATCTGATTCCCTGCTTTCCATTTAAGTCACTGAAATGCCACTGTCATCTGCTATTTTCGTGGTAATTTTCCCCCAAAGTCAAGTATAAAATCATCTGTCAATTTATTACCCATTGTGGTTCTGTTTATTAATAGAGTCTATTTTTAATTTAGGAAAAAAACCGAGTAAAATCATTATGATCAGTTGATGGAAATTGTATCTTGGAGTTGAGTCAGCAGTGAGTGTGTGCAGCCTGCCTTCCCCCCACGTAGCAATTTAACTCATTAACCATTTAGCTTCACAATAAATCATAAATAGGCAATTTTATAAAGGAAAATGTTCAGTAAAGTCCAAGAAGGTGGGAGCAGAGTCAAGTGAGGATGGAGAGGGTCAGCACTGACAGCTGTGTGCCAGAACTTCACTTCTGATTTAAAATGGAAGTCCTCAAATACAGGAATTCTGTTCTCAAAATAAATCTAATCAAATCCAGAATGATCCTAACTGAGTTACACTGGAGCCAGCACCCAGATCCTAATCTGGCCCTAGAGCTACACTTTTTGTGTCCTGAGGATGCCAAGGGCTGAGGTATTTCCAGGCTTTTATTTCAGTCTGCAAGCTCTGGAATAACACGAGCCCATAGCTTAGGGAGGAAATCCTTAGGGGTCTGGAAGGTTGGCTGCCACTCCAAAGAAATCCAAGTATCGTGGTGATGTATCAGAGCAGCTTGCACCATACACTGATTTTTCAGTTCCTTAATTGAATTCTGAAAGCTGAGCTGTTTGTGAGATGAAAAGCAGCATGTTTAGCACAGATTGCCAAGTGTTCTTCACAGGCACATTCCAGAGCAAGCCACAGAAGGAATGGAGCTGGGACCTGCGACAGCTGAGACTGATTTGGGTTTGGACTTGGATGTCTCACACGAAAGGAACACACGGCCCTGTCATGCAGGGCTCTGTATCCAGATGGCAGTGGCATTTCTGAGGACAAATTGCTAATGATGGATTGGCCAGAGAAGCACCGCGGCGGGGACTCAGACTCTGTTCAGATGCTTCTCTGCAAAGCAATGGAATAACCTTTGGATATTTCATCATGGATGACTTTGGGAGCCAGAGCTCAGCAGGTTTCCAGAAAATGACATTATGGCAGAAGCTGGAGTAAATGAGCCATCAGAGACACGTTACTGCGTGGGAAGATCATTGCTCTGATTTCTTCATCGTGATTCCCATGCATTTTAGTAAACAATTAGCAATCAGAAGACTAATGCAAATTGATAATGGCTGTTACCACCAGAGCCAGAAACTTGAAACCCAGCTGTGTGTGACAGGAGTGAGATGCCATGCACTGGGTGTTTGGTACTGATCACAGCTCCTGTCACCAGTATCCTGCTGGGCTGTCATCCCTGCTGGGCTCAGGTGCTGGGAATGCTGCTGCCAGCTCTGCCCTGGAACATCTGCACCCAGCCAGAGCTGAATTCCAGCCCTGTTCTCCCTCCAGTCAGCACTAACGTGCTGAGGTGCTTTCCCTTTCCCAGTGAGTTGCATCTCGAGGGCACAGCAAGGCCCAGCTCCCAGGATTGGTTATGGTCTCTGGGACAGCTTCTTTCTTCCACACCTTTTCTGGAGAAATCATCTTAATCAGGTTTTAATTTTGGCCTCTCATGCTCACTCTGTTCCCACTTGCTTGGATTTGATTGGAAATTTTTCTTTATAAAACTCTTTATCCATTAGCCCCGCTCTGTGAAGTTAAATGGTTAATGTATTAATTTTTTTCCACTGCTTTTGCAGGCTTTATTGTTCTTCATCATCTAGAAGATTTACAAACTGTGAAATACGTTTCACTTATCTCGAGCCTCAGCTGCTCTGCAGGCCAGTGATCTGTTCCCAGGTTTCCAACCTGTTAAAATTCAAAGAAAATGAGCATTTTTCAGCCAAGGCTAAACTTTTTTTTTTTTTTTTTTTATATC
>VYZQ01062055.1:0-11210 GCA_013400655.1 Mystacornis crossleyi | reverse complement strand
TTTTTGTTCTGAGCAAGCAATAAGCTGGCAAAGGACTGGAGGAACAAAAGCTTCCAACACCTTGCCCAAATATTCAGGATCCTGATGAATTAGCTGCTTGTTTATTCAGTTGGCTTACACCATGACCGTGGAATTTAGAACCTTGGTTGGAACGAGCTTTCCCGTTAGCAAAGCTCTGGGTTTCCTTTTGATTGCCCGTGATTATGGGAACAGGGCTTTATTGCTCACAGATTACACTCACAAAACTGAATTGCTCTTTGCTTTTTCTGATTGGTGAAAAATTTGCTCTGCAATAAGAAATAATTCCAGGAGAGCTCATTTGGATTTGTCAGGCACTGGGATTTACGTCACGGAGAAGGATGTAGGTACTGCAGGCAGCTCCAATCCCTTACTGCTTTCAGAGAAAGGAAACTTAAGTGATTTACATTTGAAAAGTCTACCCAGGAAGAACCTCTCCCTCAAATGTTGAGTTTAGCTCAGGTCTGTGGAGCCTGGTCTCCCACAGGTGCAGGCTATGGATTTGGAATGTTATCCTCATGAGTCTTCCATTAATTGCTGTGGCATCAGAGGCTTCATCTCTCTTTACAAAGATTTATGGAAGATACTGATATATTGTTCAGGAGTTTAGGAAAATAGCAGAGCTGTCCAGTATTTCTCATTGCATCTTTATTTCTCCTGAAATTGCCCAGCTGCAGTTCTCTGATAAGAGAGGAAAATTTATTATGTTTAAAAGTCAACATTGCTGTTCAGCAAATCAGTCCCTGGGCATTCAGGTTACAGCAGAAGGAAATCAAACCAGTCTGATAGATCTTCACTGGGTATTGGCAAGTGCCTCCATTGTTGCTTCTTCCAAATCAATATTAACAATTTGGGATTTTCTCTTGCATGTTCAGGTCATGTTTTTCATAGAATCAGCTGTGGGAAGAGTTCCTCATGCTTCACGCATCACAACGTTTGCTCACTCTGTGGGATCTCAGACCCTTTCACCTGTTTCAGAGCTTTGTGCAAACCCACATCAGTGAGTCTGCAGAAAGACCTTTCCAGAGGTTTCCAAACCTTTCCAGAGGTTTGCTGCTTGAACAGCATCTTACTGAGCAGAGACCCGGCCACTTCTCCCTCCTGCCATCAGCCTGGTCCTTTGCACTGTCCGAGGATCTCGATTTTTCACATTTATTAACTCCAGTGTGGACCCTTCCCATGTATGCAAAGTTGTATTTATGATCCTCCTTTCCACTGTTTCTGTCTTTCAAATTGAAGCCACCAAAATGATGATTTTTCTGTAGCACACATCTGAACACACTTCATATAAGCGTTTCTGATCCGTCTTCTAAATCTGAGCTGTTCTGCTTTCACCTTGACAGACTCACAAGGCATCATAGAAGACGTTGTTTTACTGGGAGCTCCAGTGGAAGGAGAAGCCAAGCACTGGAAAGCTCTCACCAGAGTGGTGTCAGGCAGGATCATAAACGGCTACTGCAGGTCAGTGTGTGCTCAGTGCCCGGCCTCGTTAGCCTGGGAGTGCTTTGGGGTATTTATCCCTTTCAAGTACTTCGTAAGGGCTGGTGAGGACATGGATTCAGCAGTGCCAGAGCCTCGTCCCTCCAGGCCTCTCCCTCAGATCCACTGGAGATGACAGCTTCAGGAGGCACTTGAAGGCTGTTTGACCCAGCTCTTGGCTCTTGGTGACACTGGAAGCCCAAGTAGATCCTGTTCATAGAGGAATCCTAAAGCTGGGTCAGGGTGTTTGTGTGTGTAATCTGGTATATTCTAAAGCCCCTTTAAATCTCAGCTTTGTGTGAATGACTCTAAATACAGCAGTTAAGTTTGCTGACTTAAAGAATGGGAATTAGAACCTGTAAAAGCTTTAAGATGCAGTTCACTTGTGGCTGCTTATGGGGAACAAGATGTGAAAATGACAATGGAAGGGAAGGAGCTCAAGCAGATTGAAGGTTTTTATATCTGGAGTGGGTTTTCGGTCAAGATAATCCACATGAACAAGATTTAACTTGCAAAGGAGGAATAGCTGGAATGGCTATAGCAAATTTAGTAAGGATGTGAAAGAATACAAAGATTGCCTTCAAAACAAATACCAGCCTTTCAAAACCACATTTAAAAACATTTTAGAAACAAAAGCAGACAACTGTTGTGCAGAGTTGTGGGAGCTGCTGGATGAGAAGAGGGAGGTTCAGAGGCCTGAAACAGCTGAAGCAATCTCAGAAAAGCTATTAAGTATTCAAGTGACAGCTTCAAACCTAATGACTGTGTCTTGGAAGATAATTGTGGCAGGAACACTGCTTACCAGCACAATTAGATACAGGGAAATTAAAACCAAGGAATGAAGCAGGGAAGACTAAGAGTATGGGGAAATAAATTGAGAAATAACCAGGCAAGAAGATAAGCAAAGAACCTGCAAATCAAGACTGTTTATAAAGCTGTGAGCCCTCAGGTCAAGGACAGGTGAAAATGCTGCTGGTGTTTTCCATGCACACATCCATATGGATGCCTACACACGAGTGGAAGGTGGGGAAGTGTTGTGTTACTGTGCTTCTAACAGAGTGTTCTAACTTAGAAAGAAGAATTAAATAAATTAATTGAAAGTATTCAAGGTTAAAACAACAAATTATCAGTCCCATATCTCAGCTAGGCTGGAAATTGTTGCTTTTGTTCTCTTTGGATCCCAGGATTTTCAGGGATGCTGGATGTAAACACCACTTGCAGTGTTTCTTCATGTGGCATAAGGAAAAGCTGCCTCCCTGGGAGTGCTCTGAGTTCCTCCAAGAAGCCATAAATGATAGAAATCATTGCATATAACTGAGTTTACCCAGCAAATATTGTTCCTCCCTGTGTTCTACAAAAATAAATTTCACTATAAGAAGCTCAGTGAATCCATTTCCTAGAACACACACAAACACACAAAAGATCTTGTTATAGTTTCTAAGCCTGCCTGGCTGTTGGTTTAAAATACAGTATGTGAGTGTCTAGGGGTTATTCAGGTAACATGAGGGACAGCTAGAGGAGGGAATTGAGAGATATGGGGAATTTCTGTGAGGATTGAGATCTGAGAGAAAGATTATACAAACATTGTGTGCTAAGGCCTCACCTGATTCTGATTTCTCTGGTCTCTCACTTGTACAAAGGGTGGCCTCATTCTGTCACTTCAGGAGTAACTCTCTTTAGGTCAGATGAATTACACTGGATAGAATTCCTGTAAAATCAGATTTGAGCCCAGCTGTTGAGCTTCAGTCCTCGTTCTTCTTTGGTAATGGAATATGAGGGGACGGGGTGAGTGAGAGCCCTGTCAGCTGTCGGAGCTGTCCCCTCCCACTTCACAGCAGGGTTACAAAATCCCAGGGGGAAACTCACCCAAATCAGTTGGACTGGCTCAGCTTTTGGAAGAGCCCAGGCCTGAGCAGCGCGGATGTGTTGTAAAGGTTTTGCAGGGCTCTGTGTAGACTTACAACTGCTAGTGTGGATTATTTGGGAGTAGCCAGGAATGGGCACCTGTGCAGGAGCATTTCACCTGCTGCCATCACAGAGCACAAACCCCACTCGTGTCCCACTTCAGTCTGCTCTGTAGAGCACAGTGGCATTTCGGTGCCCAGACTTTATGCTGTTGCTCAGCACAGAAGAGTTTTGTATTTCCTTCTCTCCTCATGCCATGGTCTACCCTGAAACTGTCACAGTGACTTATGGCACTGCTTTAGAGTGGGAACAAACTCTTCCTCGTTCTGTCACTGAAGCCATGTATTTCTACAGTACCTATAAATCAAGAGCACTGCCAGGAGCTTCACAGTCGATATTTATGGCACAACATCAGTGTTGTAGGTCTCATCACCTTTACAGCTTTATGGGCTGGAGAACCTATCAGTGCACGAAGAAGATGAAATACGTCAATGTGCAATCCCTAAGCAAACATAGAAATAAACAGAAGGGTCAGATTTTTAAGGTCCCTGCAGGTAAAGAGACTACACCCAGGGATCAAGATTCAGTTCAGACTCACACCCCTGTGTCCCAGAAACCTGCCCTGAATCCAGCAAGTGATTTCTGGTGTGATTCCTACACCACATAGACCTGCAGCAGGTCTTGCTCCAGACATCACTGTGCTTCCCAGCCCTTCCACTCTCTCGTGGTCTGAGTAGTAACACACTGGAAGTGTTCCAGGCCAGGCTGGACAGGGCTTGGAGCAACCTGGTCTAGTGGAAGGTGCCCCTGCCCACAGAAGGGTGTGGAACAGGATGGGCTTGAAGGCCCCTTCCAACCCAAACTGTTCTTGAATTCTTTGATTCCACATTACATTGTCTGGGCAACAGGATTTATTCCCACTCTTCTCTGCTTCCAGGGGGGACTGGCTGCTGAGCTTTGTTTACAGAACCTCCTCTGTCCAGCTCAACGTCGCAGGCCTCCAGCCGGTCGACCTGGATGACAGGAGAATGGTGAACATGGACCTTTCCTCTGTGGTAAGTTCTCATATTCTCATTTTTTCTCCATCATCCTTTGCCTGCAGCACTGGAACGCCATACTCACTGCGCAGGGGACACTGTCCCTCTTTCCTGTCTTTGAGGGAACTCTTACCTACACTTCCTTCTGGATTTTGTTGGCCCAGCTAGCGCTCAGAATTGAGCAAAACAGTGAGAATCTACCTCTCCTGTTGGATATGTTTGGGTTTTTTTGGTTCCAGCATATCTCATACAGGAGAAAGAAAATGCAGTTGCTCCTCAAGAAGGGCCTTGCTGTCACAGAATCATGGAATGGTTTGGGTTGGAAAAGCCTAGTCCCAAGCCCTGTGAGTGTGGATCTGGGGGAGGGGGGAGCAGCAGCTGGAAAATGTGGATCTCAAACACGCGCCTGCACGGCAGGTGCAAGCCACTATCTTATCTTGGTGGAGCCTTCCACACCACTCAGGTTCATCCAGGGACAGGCTCTTGGCCCTTGTACCTTGGTCCCTGGGGCTCCAGGAGCCAGAGATGGTTTGGAATTACAGAAGCTCTGTGATAGCAACGACTGGTTTGCCAGGTCCTGCTGCCTTTTGGGAGTGTGTGTCTCCAGGAAACAGGAAGAGATTCACTGGTATATCTGGGAAACATTTAGCTTCCTCAGAACTATCTGGTGTCATTAGTGATAAGCCACTGATAGAACATAGTTAAGAATATAGCTAAGCCATATTCAACTCAGTTATCTTAAACTCATCGCTGCGTTGCTGTCTCTTCCACAGAAAAAAATGCAGAACGTATTTGTGTATCCACTTCCAGGGAAATCTTGAACATGCCATCGTGGTTTTTTCCATGACTTAATGTTTTAATTCACTGTTTATGCTCTGCAAACTGGAAGATGCTCAGCACAAAGCTCAGGATACTTCCATGGTCGGTGTTCCTGCTGTGACTCTTCTTCCCAAATGTCCCCACAAGCTGGCAGGGACTGTCAGTGTTGCTCTGGAGCTAAAGGCACTTTGAAGAGCCTTCAGATTTTTTTGAAGCACCAGCTTGCTGAGCCTATAAATACCCAACTGTTCTCAGCTCATTTCATTCATGATAGCTGAGCTCTGCACAGCCCTTGGCAGCACACCCAGGGCTTGGTGCTGAGCAGAGAGAACAGACACTTGCAGGAACTAAACATGGGCTTCCCAGGAGGAAGGGGTTTAGTGGAGGCATTTAAACATGGTCCATGCATCTTTGCTTCTCTCTGGGCTGTCAGCATTTCCACACACTCCCACATCCATTTTCTCACCGTCCCCAGAGCTCATTTGCCCTCTGACATCTGGTGCTGGCATGAAAATGGCCCAGGATGCCAGGTGGTGGCACTGGGGTGACGTTTCCTGTCAGTCAGTCCATGTCATCCCTCTCTTTCTGAGTTCTCTTCAGAGACCCTCCTTCTAATGACCCTCTGCTTCCTGAAGCTTGAAACCCCCCAGAGCCCTGCACGCTTTATCCTGCCTGGATCACAGCAGCCTCTCCAGCCCCCTCAGAGGAGCAGGATTTCCCTTTCAGCTGAATGAGTCATGTCTGCAGAGCTGCTCTCTGCTCGTCTCCCAGAGCTGTGTGTCTGCATCCCGGCTGCCTGGGGCCAGCAGTCAGTCCCAGCGCTGCCCTCCCTCAGGAGGAATTGACACTTCCTTCATCTCACTGCAAAGCTTTGGGGAGGAAAAGTGTATATTAAGTAGGTGTCATTGCCTTGATCCATTTTCCAGACCATGGGAAGAAATACAGTGCATTCTGGGAAACATTTTAGAAGTAAAAGGAGCAAGAATAGGGAAGGAAATATCCAGGGGCAATATTTTTTAAAGTGGCAAGAAAGCAAAGATGGATTTTGCTGCAAGTACAGAGTGGTAGCATAGCAGAAAAATATATATTGATATTTAGAGATATTAAGAGATACAGGTATTTTCTTTGTGGAGACCAGCTCCATCCCTGCAGATGCCCTTGTTGGAGGTCCCTGTGAGTGTCCTACCAGGAGAAGAACAAGCTGTGACAGAAAAATAAAGTGTAGCGGGTGAAAAGGTGCTCTGCATGAAAATATTACAATGGCAGCATCAGTATTTTTGGCATCTCCCAGTCCATCCATAATGAAAACTGGACTGGATCCAAACAGCTTGGTTCTCTCTGCTGTGGTAGCACCAGAAGCCTCAAATGAGTGGAGGATTAGGAGCCCTCAGTATAAACAGGAATTCACCTCGGAGGCCTCCATCTCATGTCTCTCTTGATTAGTGTGTTTTTGATCTGATTGACAGTAAAAAAGCAGAGAGAAAAATGTCTTCCCACTCAGCAAACACAGTTATAGAATCCTTCCTCATGGTTACAATGGGGCTGATTTATTCCGTGGACTTATTCTACAGCACCTGTTAGAGACCAAGGAAGTCGTGGAGCTGCAGGGAATTATCCTGATTCCTGTTTGTTCCCAGGGGAGTTTGTTCAGTGCAGTCTGAATTCACATTTGAATATTGCAGAACTGCTCAAGGAGCACCCTCAGGGAGGCTCAGGAGTCAGCAACAAGTCAGCAGTGGGCAGCTGCACAGAGGCAGAAATCGGGGATGAACTTGCAGGTTTAGAGGCAGTGGGAATGCGTGGCTGGAAGTCTGGTGGAGAGCAGGGATGGATCACAGAACCATGGAACTGGTGAGGGGGGAAAAGCTCTCGAGAGACCACTGAGGCCAGTCACTCCCCCAGCACCGCCAAGGCCACCACTAACCCATGTCCCCAAGTGCCACATGCACACGGCTTTTAAATCCCTCCAAGGATGGGAATTCCATCCTTGCCCTGTGCCAGGGCTGAACAGCCCTTTCCATGGAGAACCTTCCCTAATATCCAGTATGAATGTCCTCTGGCACAGACTGAGGCTGTTTCCTCTTGTCCTCTCGCTTGTCAGCTGGGAGAAGAGACCAACCCCCACCTGGATCCAGCCTCCTGTAAGCTCTCAGAAAAGGGACCAAAATTCCCATTATGAGGGAAGACAGACTCAAGGCAGCCAGGTACATCAATACCATAAGCAGGTGGAAAGTCTGCGAATTTCGTGAAATCCAACTGATTTGGCACTTCTGTGAGTCAGGCTTTTTTCCTCCAAACACGTTAAATTGTGGTTTTTCCCACTTTATTCCCAAGACTTGCAGCAAAGAATTAATTGTGGTTACAAAATGCAGATTAATTAAGAACACTGGGGAGTTGGAAAGGCAAAAAAAGGTTGCCAGTGTGTCGTTGCTCCTTTGTTTCTCTTGTTCCCAGTGAGCAGTGCCACCTCCCCAAGGGCAGGATCAGAGGAGCAAGAGCTTGGAGCAGAACCTGGCTTCGGGCAGCTGCCTGGGGGAGCTGGGAGAGCCCCTCTCCCATCAGGGGGACATGCAGGGCTTTGTGGAAACAATTCCATCTGTCTCTGAGGCTGTGAGGTCACAGGGATGGCTTCCACACCCCTGGAATCATCAGTGGCTTCATTTTCTGTGCTCCTTCTTGCTGTTGATTTGGGAGCTCCAAGAATCCCACATTAAATACATATTCAGTGTGCTTTTCCCTTTGGGACACAAGCAGAGGGTGCTGGCAGGGTCACCGTGTTAGAACAGAGGAAGAAACTGAAAAAGCTTTTCCAAAAAAAAAATGCAAACGAGGCCATTAATAACTTGCAGTTTGGTTTTGCTCTGTGGCTGACAAACCTCAAAGGCCGATGTTGCTCCTCGCTCCAGCACACACGGACTGCTCGAGCTGGATGTGCTTTGTGGGAGCCTGGGGATGCTCAGCTGCTTCTAAAGGCAGAGACAACCATTTTACAGGACTCATATTTCACGGGGCTGGTGCCCAAATTCCCACGTGCCCTGCACTGGGAACCAGCAGAGTGCCACAGTTTCCTGCAGATGTCCAGGAGGGATTTTCCCATTCCCCCAAAGTGCCTGGAACACATATGTGTCCTTCCACGGGGCATTCCCACATTATATGCTGGAGTGTGTACGGTGTCCACAACCCCCAGCTACCCTGGGCAGGGCTGAATTCCTGGGACTGCAGCTTCTCCTTCAGAAGAGCTGAGGGGTCCAAGTGCCACATTTGAGCCACTCACGGACGGTTTCTATTTCCATCAAACCCAGTCCAGCAGAGGAAATTCACTATTCCTTTGCAGAGCCAAAGTTGTGATGCCATCGCCTCTTTCTCCTGTGGAACATAACAACTGGCATCACAAATCACCTCTGATAGATTTTCTCTTCCCCCTCAGAGCACTTTGCCTGTGGAAATGGGACTGTTCCTGCAAGTGCAGGCGCTGCACCCCCTGTCCTTTCCTGGTTTGCAGTGAGCGGGTCTGTAGCTGTTGGCTTTGCAGGCAGCCTTCCCATCCCAGCCCCTCCTGGAGCAAAGCAGTGGGAGTTTTCCCAAAGTACTGTTCAGCTGGGTTCTGCAGGAATGGCCACACAGAGCCCAGGCAGGTGAGTTAAGGAGAGAAAATTCAGCCTTTAATTTCCTGTCTTCTGCTGGAACACGAACACTGGTTCTGTATCATTTTTCTGCTCCCTTTGAGCTCCCTTTGTGACCTCCTCAGCTAACGTGGAAACAAAATCCCAGCGCAACAGGCAATTAAAAGTGTTAATCAGGGGGAAGGCTGACTTTGCTGACACCGTGGGCACCTCGTGTGTCTGAGATGCTGCACTGAGAGCAACTGAATCATTGATAGGAGCTGGAGGTCACTGAAATACCTCCAAGGTGTCACTGCCCCGGTGACACTGGGGGAAGGGGAGGGCTTAGACCTGCTGCAATTCCCAGTGTGGTGGATTTGTAGGATATCACATTGCTGGGGAGAGATGTGGCACTATTCCACAGCTTTTGGAATTTCCCAAATGTCCAAGACTTCCTGCCCGGACACATTATTGCCATCAGCTCATGAGGGATGAGTCAGAACAGGTTGTTGTCCCTAAAAGTGGCAACAATTCCTTTAGTTAACCTCAGGTGACCTTGTTTTGTGGGGTTGGGCCGAGAACCTGGTTTGAAAACAGCAGAGGTGGTAATGTCTGAGCTGCCAAATCTTGTGTATTCCTGGAGCAAGATGGGGAGAGGAAGGGTGACAATCCCTTTGGGTGTTACAGGAGTCACCCTCTGCTTCAGGCTGGTCCTGATGCATCCTTCTGGTTACGGACACTGAACCTCAGCTCAGCGTTCTCATGTGGAATCCTGAATAATTTTCCATAATCCTGGTGTGATCAATATGTCCAGTATTTTGGATCACTAGTGGCCTGCTGTGGTTCCTAGTGTCAGACACCTGGGTCCCCTAAGCCCTTTCTAGGAACACTCCACTTCAGTGTATCAATCCAGTCTTTATTTTTGGGATCTCTCGTTCTCCATGGCCCGAGACATTATGCTCAAATTATTCCCCAGTGATAATTACATGCACAGTTTATGCTGGGTCTTTTAAAACACTCTTTAAACCATCGAATTTAAATAATTTCCACTTGGATTAGCACAGAAAAATGAGGTTTTTATTACAGCCACCTTATAAACAAGTGGGAGAGCATCAACAAAAAATAGTCAACAGCAGCTCCACAAACAGTTGAAAAAATAATGGAAGAGCTGTTTCCTTCAGTGGGATAGCTTGGAGTGCTTCACCTGGGAACAGAGGGACATTTGTGAAGGCACATTTCCCTTGAAACTCTTTCAAGGACTCTTTTATTAGTTCAGGATATTAATTCCTAATTCTGTGCTGCCTGTTGTCACTGATGCACAGCTGCTCTCCACCTCGTCCCTTAGACCTCCAGAACTTGAGTTCTCCATTTCCTTCCTGTGTTTTCTTGTTATTTTCTGTATTTTGCTCCTCTCCATCATCCTCTTGGAATTGCTAAAGGTAAATTGACAGTAAAGCTGGCAGAGATTTTCAGCAGTGGATGAATCCAGCAAAAGCCAGTGATCACTCAGAATTTTCAGCACTGATCACAAAACATATCAAAGTTTGATGGAAAAAACTCTTGGAAAAAGCTCTTGCCTTGGTATGGAATTGCCTGAGGGTGTCTGAGGGGTACATCCCTCAATTACCACCCCAGAGGTGACAGTGAGGATCAAAGTTGTGGCTGAAAGATGATTGCAGGAAAAAAATTACAGTCTGGCTCAAAAAATATCACTGCAATGAAAGGAGAACTTCTACCAGTCAAGTGAGTTTTTAAATTAGAAGAAAAATAAGAATTGAGTGCCTTATTCTGTCCATAAGGACTGTGATTGTGTGAGGGAACGATGTCAAAGCTTCTGAGCTTCAGCAGAATCAGTTTTTATTCCCTCAGTTTGTCAGAGTAAAAATAGAAACATTAAAGAGGAGTAATGCAAATGGCATTGTCAGGATTTCCAAAATAAATTCAGCTCTATCAGTTTTTCCCCAAATATATTTTTATTGGTTTCTCCGGGACTGCTTGTGGCCAGGATGCACCATTGCTGCAGGTGCCAAATTCAGTTGGTGAATTGAGTCAGTTTGTAACAAATCCATTTAAATTGCAGCTTCCGAATTATTATTCTGGATGTATTCACTGTCCTCACTTTGAGAAAACCTTGTTTCCTGACAATCCACACAGAAGAATTTTATTCCTGTTCTAACTTCACTCAGCCACAGCCTGTGTCAATGTCTGTTGAATGTTTTCTGATTCTTGCTGTGGAATCTGCTCTGCCTCTGGATTTTCCAGCTCCTCTGCCCAGGCAGCATCAGGGCTTTGCCATGAGCTGTCAGAAAACTGTGGGAAACAGCCAGGACATTTTCTGCCAGGCTGAGAG
>VYZQ01062035.1:4789-27752 GCA_013400655.1 Mystacornis crossleyi | reverse complement strand
TGTGTCCATGAGCAGGTCTGAGGGCCATTTTGACATCTAAGCAGGGTTCTTTGGTTTATGCATGTGCTGTGTGGTCTTAGGCTGGTGGAGGTGATCTCCTTATTGCCCTCCTGCATTGTACTTCTGAGCATTTGAAAGAGTGTGAGCTATACTTGCCTTTTAAATGCTGCCTTTGAAGCATGAGCATTGTTTGCTGGCATCTTAAAAGAGGGAGAGGAATGTTTATCTGCTTTGATAAACTTGCCTTTGGAAAGAACTCTATGACCTTGCTTGAAGAAGGATTATGATGAGAGGAATGTCTTGTGTATTTATTTTATATAATCACAAGTGGTAAATTCAGTTAAGTGTGGCTTGTTTACAGTGTAAAATGCTTAGATACCTGCCTACACTTGAGGCGTAGTAAGGGTATTATCGTTTAAATGTCTGAATTATGATAATAAACATACTTGTTTAACATGCTAGCAGTGTATGAAGCCAAACTTGAAAGTTTTGAGAACATTATCATTTAAATACTTGAGTTGTTTAGTCTTTTTCAGTTTTAGAGCTTCAGGTTGTGGAGAATAGACATGGAGGAGTGTCCTTTATAAAGGTGTTAACAGTTTTTTTGCAGGTGTGTTGATATTCTGCTTGGGTAGAACTGTTAAAGATGTCCCATAGCAGAAAGCCTGCATGTCTTGCATCTTCCCACAGTACTAATGAGAAACTGCGTTATGAAAACTCCGGTGGAATATAGAGTCTTGGTTATTTGCTGCAAAACTCGGAGCTGCAATTCACAGAGAACTCTTGCTTTCCAGTTTCAGTTCTGCTCTTTTACAGCATTTCGTTCCAATTCAGAAGGTACTTTTTTCACTATTGATTTCTATGTTCCTCGGTGCTTTCTAGTACCTTAGACAGAAAAACTAAAGCAAAGAGCGTCGAAAAAATCTTGTCAGCTTACATTGTACAGTGAAAATATATTTTAGAAAATCCAAGGTCACTGAACCTACATGTTTCTGAAAATGTTGGTGGTAACACTTATTTAGAGCGTGATGCTTTTGCCACCATTAGGGCAGTAATCTAACTGTACAGGAATAGTGAAATGGAGTAGGCAGCAGAAAAGCACAGTGAACCCCAACATCAGAGTAGGGTGTTCATTGTTGCGTTTAGCTGATCCTGTTGAGGCTTAAAGCCTCTGTAGCAGGGAGTTCTCTCTGTATTGTTTCTTTGTTGGTTGCTGGGTAGTAACTTCCTTTCATTTTTAATGTCTGTATATTACCATTAGAAATTATGATACTTCAGATTGTGGAATTAAATTTCCCTTTATTTTTTCTAGTTGAGAAGGTGAAAAATAAAATGTTATGCAAAATACTGATTCTTAGGAAGGTATTTGACAAAACTGAACGAGTAAGAACAAATCTATGGCAGAAAAGGTTATGGGTGCACAGAATATTCCTAAACCAGTTGTTAAATGCCAGGTGAGCCCTTCTGCATAACTGGTCCATCATTCATCCTATCCTTCTCATGTTGATTCTCACACTTGGGTCATTCTTAAAACAACTAACCTTGGACTTCAGCTCCCTTGTCTGTGCTCTGTAATGTTGGTCCTTTCTTCCTTCCAGTCTTTGGGATGAAAAGAATTGCAGGTTTTTAGAAGAGTTACCTGTCTGTTTTTCACAATGCTTCCCTACTGGAGTCCATAAGTAATCCCAGCTGCCACCTTCCTCTTGCTACTGTCCCTTTCTGCAAAGTACAAACAACAGTGATAAAATTCCAGCTTAGTGCACCTTGCCTTCCTCTCATCTTATGTCCAAGTGTCTTTGAGTATGTATCATGTGGTGATGGAGCAGCCAGACATAAGTGGGTTTAGGAGTTGGAGAAAGGCTGGAAAAGCTGAAAGAAACTTTTCTGGTTCTGTGTCTCATTCCTTCTAAATACAAGCGACCAGTTCTCGAAGCCTGGTAGTGATGGAAGGTCGTCTTCAGGTGCTGTGAGGGCAGGAAGCACATCTGTGTGTCAGGCTGGAGAGCTTCGTGTCAGCACTGAGGCTGTGCTGGGGATAAACAGTCGGGTGAGATGAGCACTGAGGATACCATGGAGTTTGCATGGGAAGTTCCACAGTGATGGGATAGGGACAAGGGGGTCAGTGTTACAAGTGGATCGAGTGATGCAGAGGGAATATTGAAACTGAAGAACGATTGAAGTCATGATTGCACACTCTAGATTGCAAGTTGCCCTTTTAAAAAAAAAAAAAAGACAAGCCAACAGGAAACATGTATTGCTACTTCTCCTTTTTACATTTACTTGTACCATTAAGGGCAGGTACCCAAAGAGCAGAGTGCCACGCTGTTGAGAAATGATTGTAAATGTTACAATCATCATTTAAGGTAACAAAGCTTTTTATTGGCAATTTTCTGTGTTCTGCTGTTTGAATATTTAACTTTAAAAAATGCTTACTTCTTTCAGCTTAATTTCTCAGGTTCTGTCAAAATATTCTTAGTGTGTTGAAAAGAGCCATTGCTAGGAGCAATGCAGGAATGGCAGTTGTAAGGAGCTGCATTTATAGTGAAGTATTTTCAGAGCAGACAGATTTTTTTTTAATTATTGAACTAATCATGTAGTTGGAAGATGGGTTATCTTCCATGAAAGATTTCAGGAAAAATAGTTTCAGCTCTTTATGTGACTGTTCCTAATGAGGAGTGTGCTGTGTCTCTGCCATGTTTGAGACACTTATTGTTGACCACTTCACCTGTTTTTAATTGTGACTTGCTAAGGAGAGCATTCCCTGTTAGAGTTCACTTCAGTGGTTGTGGTTTAGGTTGAAATAGCAGCATGGAAGTACTTATCATTTACAGGGTTCAGTCACATGCAAAATAATTTGTTTCATACTTAATGTACTTTTGAATATGTTGCTTCATTAAGAAATCTACTAATTCAGTTTGCATTTTAGTTGATACTGAGTAGAGATGAATGTTCTTATCCTTGAACTGACAATGGTAACTTCATATCTGCAGAATGTAAAAGGTCTAGTAGTTTTCTTTTAAAATGAATGGCAATTCTTTTCTTCTTTATTAAGTTCATTATTCAGTTTAATAAAGTTTGTGACTTTCTTCTTGTGGGTTTTTTGTTTGTTTTGTGTTTGTTTTCTTGCTTTTTGAAATTTTATTTCTGTTTTTTTATTTTAATGGCTTAGTGACTGAATCTTTCTAATATGCACTGAATTTTTAGTTGAGATTATGCTGCACATAAATCTGAGAGAAGACAACCAGTAACTTATTGCAGTTCAAGTGATATGGAGGTTCCAGGTGATTCATTGACTCAGCACAGACACACTTCTTTCTGGGTTGCTGACCAAAGTCTTTGTCAATCACACACAGCTGGTAAGTTTTTAGAGCAAGAGGAATGAGAGAATGAAAGGTGATAGCTGATCCTGGGTGAAGTTTTGTAATTATTCTTGTCTAACTGGCAAAGAAGTAAATATTTTGCGTTCTATCAAAAAGTCCAGTGCAAGAATACTTCTTCTGTAATTTATTGTGGAATAGTACTGTCAAGTGACTTACTTTGTGTACATGATTATTAGTTTTAAGTTATTTATATTTGCAAATTAGGTTATTCAAAATATTTAGGTATTCAGAGAATAGTTAGGAATAAAGATTTAAATTCAGTTGGTTTGAAATGCCTACCTGTTTTGCTTTTACAATAATTGCCGAGTTCTCTTGGGATTTTTCTTCTCTGTTTTATTACTCTGAACTACTGATGTGGTTTGCACACTTTTGTTTACTAGTTTGCTGTTTCTGGTATTTAAGTTTTCAAGCTAAAACTTTCAAAGGGAAGTGAAGAAAACATCAACGTTGCTGATGTGCCTGTTAAGAAACACTGAGGTTGAGAAACAGGTGGCAGAAAGCTGCTGGGTGGTGATGATAGTGTGTCATGCTTTGCAGTAGTTCTGCTTGGCACTGGGTGAGTGGATGGTATTGGAAGCATGGAGACGCTCAGCTGCTGAGTCTGGAAGCTGGCAGTCCATCCAGTTTGTGCAGTCAGGAGGTAGATAAGCTGCTCAAGTTGTCCAGTTTTGAATTAAGCGTGGAAAGTGCAATGTAACAAGGTAAATGAGGCACCTTTGTTAACAGTACATGTTTATTTTATGACTCGAGCTGATTTTAAGAGACACAGAAGCAAGCCCTGAAATAAATATAGTAAAAATGTGCTTTGTTTGTCCCATGAGAGCTTGTTAAGAATTAAATAATATACTTTAAGCTCAGAAGTTTAGCACCCCTTTGTTTTTAAGGTACCTCGTTGAATTTTGAAAGAGTACAGGATATTCTGTGATCTTTTTCTAATCCCTCGTGTGCTTTGCGCGTGTTGCTGTTGCATGCCGGGAGGAGACTGGTGTGTGTCCGTGAGGGTTTTGTCTCTTCCAGAAGAAACCAGAACGTATAAACAGGGAGGAAGCTGGACACGTCCTTGGTGCAAGCCTTGAAGCGGATGTTAGGGAGAGCACAGCAGCTGGGCACTGCACAGGGTGTGTTTCCACAATGGCTCTGAAACGTTGCTGCTCCCAGCGTAGACCTGCTGTGAACGGGGCAACGTGGTGGGATGAAAACTGTTTGAAATACAGAGAGAGGAGAGCAGAGAGCTGGCTCCTGACGCTTCCCTGGAAACCGAGGCAGGAGATTGTGAGTGCAGTCAAGGACAGTGCTGTGCAGTGAAGCCGAGAGAGCTGTATAGGCTGCGCTTGTGCTTGCGCTGCTTTCCTGCTGCAGTCTGTCATTTGAGAGTGTCTAAAATACAGCCACAGGTGGCAACAGAAGCAGGAGGTAATTTTAAGATCGAGTAGGAGAAGGACTAGCTTCCTCCTTTCTAGGTCTCTGGTAGACAGACTGATTCTTGCCTACTGGCCAGAGCACTGTGGAAAGGTACTTCCATGTGAAAGGACCTTACTTGTTTCCCGAATCTCTTAGATTTTGTAGCTTTGGTGGATAGTCACGTGAATTTGTGTATAAACAATCAAGAGAGCTGTTACTGATCTATATACAAATTTCATATTCTGTTTTTATTATAGCAATAGCATCTTAATTGTTTTAAGGCTGTTTGGGCAAACGTGAAGTGGTTTTTCTGGTAAACACTTGAAAATTCATCTAACTAACCAAAGTGCCACAGATTTGTTTGGGATTTTTTAAATTTTTTTTTTTATGAAATAGTGGGAAGCTGTAATAATCCAATGAATCATTCTACCAACCTGCATCAACTATTGTGTTTGATATGCCTGATACTTGCTTAAGACCTGAGTACACTGCTTGGCTGCTGAAGAAAACCTTTTTCCAGAAAAATTTGAAAGAAGCAGTAGGGACACACATGTTTCTCTTAAACTTGTTTAACCATGTTGCTCTTACTGCTGCCAATTCCCAGTGGCCCAACCTATTTTCCTTTGAAACAAGCTTTGGATAGCATCTAATTCTAATTAAAGTTTATTAAAACTTTGTACTAATAGTAGACTAATTATAGGTAATGTAAAAGTCTTGCTGATTTTTCTTTAATCAAAATGTAATCTTGTCTACAGCTGTATTAAATTTAAGCTTAGATGACAAACCTCTTGGTATGTCAAAGCTTATTACTTACAGCAAACATGTTTTTTGTGGGAAGGCTGTGTTTGTACTGGGAGTGCAGTTTGAATGTTATGTGAACCTAATTTGAGGGCTCATCTGTTTTGGTGACATACAGTACAGATGCTTTTTTTTCGTGGAGTAGATGGGCCAGTGTAGATGGGACTGATTTCATGCACAGTGCCAGTGCATTGCCACTATTATTAAATGTCATTGTTTTTAATGAAAAGCTTGCTGAGCTTTCTTCCATGTTCTGTTGGGACTGTAGATTTTGAAATAATTCTTCTAATGTTTTTGTTTTGAGCTTCCAATATGTGTCCTTCTATCAGTTGGGTTGTTTTTTTCTTTTAGTAAATGACTCATTCTCCTGGTTTGCTTTAATTTCTGGACTTCGTTTTTTGTTCTTTTAAGAGCATAGATAATGAATGTAGCAGAATTTAATACATTAAATATCAAGAATACATTTCAACAAAGGGGTGTGTTTGTACAGAAAAGGCCTAACTGTTCTCAGAACAGCAATTTTTTTGAAATGCTGATTAGACACAGAAAAAACCTGCATGTTAATTCTGGTTCTTTTGCAGCATATGGCCAATTTCTAGCTAGATATTTTTTACCATTGATTAGGAAGTTCAGTTTCTATATTTAATGGGAAAAGCCTTTGACAGCATTCTGGTTTTTACGTATGCTTGCTTATTCTGGGTACTATTCCAGTAACTTGAATAATTTCAGTATCAGGAACACTGAAGTTGAGAAACCTAATTTTAAAATTTAAGAAGTACGAGAATTGTTAATGTGGATGTTGAAGTTTAGAAGTAGCTTGTCTGGGAGGCTTCAGACTGTAAAGATGGAATTAATAGTTTAGGCAACCCACGGAATATGTGGGTATATTCCTATAATTAATGTAAAAATTCAGTATTTATGAAAAAAAACACATAACAATCAAATTTTCATAATATAAACAGTCTTCAGCTGTAGTTTCTGCTCTGCTTTTTGTGGCATTGGTTTTGTATTACCCAGCCTGGGCAGTGTTTTGTGTATCGTGGCCTTGCCCTCTAGTGGCTGCAACTCAATTTTCAATAGTGAACGGAAAAGGCATTTTCGTGCTTAGGAAAGGGATTTGGAAAATTTCTTTATGGTGGTGTAAAGAATTAAAACATCAGTGGAGGCTATTTCTTCTTAGACTGACAATCTAGAACCTCTAATGCTAGAAGGATATTCATTTTGTGCTTTGAAATTTTTAGTCTGTGTTCTAGAGGGAAATATGGCACATTTAGTACAAAAAATTATAAGGCTTGATAATGACCTTTGAGAGGTGTGCACGACCACTCCCTCAGGCTTTTCAGCTGAAAGGTGTGGGATTGCCAGCAGTACTTTGCAGTTCCCCTGCTCCCAGTGCCCACCGGCAGATTGGTCATGGGCACTGATGTGTTGTGGGTACGTTTCTATTGACAAAGAGATAAGGAGATTTGGGTTATTTGCGGGGGAGGTGTTTTTTATTTTTAGCTTGTCTGAAGAATCACATTCATGGGCACAGGTGTAACCAGAGTAACATCCCTGGTGACCCTGGTGGAAAATAGCCAGGAAAAAAGCCAGCAAAATACTTCTGTGTAGAAACCTGTACCTTAGCAAGCTTTGCCACGTTAGCAACCCTTCTAATCTGTGAATCCAGTGTACCGTGTATGTGATGTTTGCCCTTGACTAAGATGTACGAATCGTGAGTCACTGTGTTTGATACTGGAATTACCACATCCTTGAACGCCGTCTCTGCCCTCTGCCCATTCCTCTGCTGGGGTTGTTCTGACGCTGGGAACCTGTGAGAGGCTGCCCCTTGTTTTGAAGCCAGTAGGACACAGCTAAAGAAATGGCTGATCAATACCGTGTAAGATTGCCTATCAAAAATCAGCTCATACATTCTCTCCCATTGCTGGCAGACCCATCTCCATATGTGGATTTCTTAACTTAAGTTTAAAATAAATAATCTTTTTCTTTATTGTGAAATTGTTGATCTCAAAGGAGCACCAGAATAAATCAGCCTCTGTTCATGAATACCAGTATTTAATTATTACTTGCTTTGAAAGTCCTGAACCAGGAATGCATTGCAAATAAATACAGCCTCCTCCCAGGGTATTTTCGCTCTCACTTTGTTGGAGGTATGGCTTGGCAGTGCCTTGAGTACAAATATTAAACTCCCAGTTGTCAAATTTCTCCTCTGTGCTGGAAAATGAATTTTCCATCTTTGGATAGAGCCGCACCCTTCTCTTTTGGTGTTTGGTTTCCAGTTAACTGCATTTGCTCTCTGCATGGAATGCTGAAGTTCAAAACACAGAATGAAAAGAAATTAAATTTAGTTGGGGTGGTGGTGTTGGGGTTTTTTTGTTTTTTGTTTTTTTTTTCTTAAGTTTTGGTCTGTCCTTGATGCAGAGAAGTCTTCAGAAAAGCAAGGAGGAGCATATTGCTCTGGTGACCTGTTGTTTTCAGTATGAGGAACTGTGTAGTGAACTCTCACTACACTCTATTTGGGTAATATTTGTGGTTTGGACCTCTTACAAAAATATCTTGTTTGACATGATTAAAATTAGTGCAGTGTCATTTGTACTAAGGCAGTGCCCTTCAGTTAGGGCTTGTACTTCTGCATCTTTATTGGCTGTCTTGAATTTATATCACAGTAGCATTAAGTTTATCCGTATGGGCATTTTAACTGTAGTTTAGCAATGTGCTGAGCATTATTTTCCGTGTGACACTTGTGTTCTGTGAATAAATAGTTCAGGAGCAGATGATGGCAGAAAGCAAGAGAAATTTGCTTTGTGCAAAGGAGAGATGAATTAACTGCTGCAGATGTTTGTTTAAAAAAAACTACTGGAGTGATATTAGACAGGTCCTTTCAGATGGAATATGTCCCTTAATAAAAGGAAGGGAGAAACCGTCCTAAATTTTTCAGGATATTTTGTGAGGTTTTTATATATATTTTGACAATAGCAAACCACTATGGCATTGCATTTGGAGGTGTCTGTGACATCTGATGTGGGTTTTTTTCTTTATCTGAATGTGTGATCACGGGCAGTTTTTTCCACCATAAACCAGCAGCAGTATGAAATTAATGATAGTAGGTAAACACAGTGCCTTGTGTGGAAGGAGTAGAAATGAGAAATAGTTTGAAATAGTTTCAACAACTCCCTTTATTCTCTAAAGACTTGGGAAGTCAGGATGTGAGAAGAGATTCTTCTCTGCCAGGAGTAGTGGAGCTTTGATGTAATGATTAACTAATTTAGCAACTTAGCAGCGAGTAGCAAGACAGTGAAGCAGCTTTTGCAGTTCTGCACCTGCCTTGAAATGTCTGGGGTTATGTTGGGAGTTGGAGTTTCCTGATAAACTAACGAGCTGCCTCATAACCTTTTGCTTTTGTGTAAGTGGATCTTCTCTTCTGGCGGAGTATCTGGTAATCTTGGCTTCTGTTGTGGTTTTTCTCCAATTTGCTTGCAAATGATAATGTAATTGTTTGCTGATAGAAGTTCAGTAGTGCAATTTTCTTTTAAAAAAATTCCATTTCAGTTAATTCTTTACTAGTTATTAGGGTATCTCGTTAGCTCAAGATTTTTCAGGAAGCAGAAACAATGGATAATGTTGGTGTTGGATTTCTCATTCTGAGTATTTACTAACAGATGCTGATCGTATTTGAAGATTGCTTTTTTAAAATTTTTTTTTTCATTTGTCGTCTTCTTTTTCTGTCATTTCTGATTAATCTTCAGTTTTACCATAAAAACGATTCATTGTTTTGCCATAAAAACAATTCACTGGGCTTCTTTAGTAGGTGTTATAGAAATTTGATTTCAGTTTTTGTTTATGCAAGGTTCTAATAAGATCAGTCAAAATCTAAAGACCAGGAGAGATTTATGCCTTACTTCTGCTCTTAAATTAGGGCAAAGTTCTGTCCAAACATGACAAACCTCCCTCTTTATGTCATACTTTTCATTGCAGTAGTCAGAGACAAAACCACACTTTATTTTGGTCTTGCACTTCATTAGGTTGGCCAAAGAATGTTATCAAGTTTAACCATTTTTTGATTGTTAATTTAGGAATAAAATTTTTAGTTTTCTGAATAGTCTTAGTGTTCTTCACTAGTGCAGAACATTTACGGGTACTTTTGCATCCTAAAGATAAGAGCAAATTGCAATAATACATTACAAACCTTTAGAAACATGTGTCAAACGTGTATTTGAAAAGAAATTAAAATTGTATACGGGAACCTGCTCTTTGCAGAGCGTATTTATTTTATCTGGATACGTGTGCCCTACAGATAGAGTCTTTGGGAATTTGTACAATTGAGAGCAAGTTAACTTTACTTATTGCAAAGTTTGAGTGTGTCGTGTTGCCAAACTTTAATTACATTTATTAGAGTAAATAATAGTGTTTAGCTTTCAGTCTAGTTTTGTAGGAAAGTATTCCTGTAAGGACATCGGGATTAATGAGTACTTCAGCAATATTTTACACTTAGAAGTAATTATCCTGAAGAAGCCTGGATTTCTGGGTAATGGCCTGTTAGGACATTTTATTTCTTTATTTTAAAGCTGCATTAAGTTGCAGTATATTTCCGTAATTGACTAATATAGAGAACACAGTAGCATTAAGTGAAACCTCGGGAAGTCACCTTGGCCCTGTGTTTTCCCCAGGGTCCATGTTTGATGTGATGATAGAAGTTGAGGTAAATTATACAAAGTAATCGCTGGTGTCACAGTGATATGATATGTGGCTGTATAAATGTCTTGTGTAACAAGAGGCTGAGCTTCTTTATTGAAATCAAGCAGAAAACTTCTTTACAAGGAGTACAATTTCCTTCTCGAAATCTGTTTTTTTTTCCTACTTTTTACTGCTTTTATGAGTCCATTGCACAAGTCAGCATTTTAATCTGGAGCAAGAAAAGCTCTTCCCAATTCTCTGGATGTTACGTAAGATATTGTCATCTGTGACAGCAGAAAGACAAAATAAGTCTCTTTATATTGTTTTAGTATTCTAGTGAGTCAATTTGAGCATCTCGGGATGATGTGTGAATAATCATTTCCTGGGAATCTTTCCGTTGATTGTATTTTATTGTTAATGTATTTTAGCTTTGCACTTAAAGCAGTGATGTACCTTAAAATTCTCTCAGCATTTTCAGGATGGAATTAAAATAGTACTTGAGAATTTTCATGTAGGCTGAAAACTCAATGTCCTCAAGAATATTGTACATAACTAGTTCTGAGCTGGGTAATTTTTTTGTGGGAAACTTTGTGCTTTGTCTGTATTAAGAATGGAGTTGCATCCTTTCTGAAAGTGTTATTGTCCTGAATCTATTTTGTGATTCATGTGAAAAAGAAAATTTTAAAGCACGGCATATGTCAAGGGACAGACTTCCATTCTGCTGTGAAGAGAATAAATATAAAATTCCTCTAGTTATCCTGAAGCCATCCAGCACTTGTAGCAGAAGGCTGATACTCAGAAATTCTTGTGAACTGTGAGGACAAAAGTTAAGTAAAAGAGACATTCTAAAGAGTAGTAATTAGTAACTATGGTGACAGATGTCTCACTCTAGCAAGTCAGTCAGCTATATATAAACCAAATTACTTGTAAATTAGAACTCTTCCTCTACATCTCTTCTTTTCAAAAATAGCTTTTTGCATCAAAACTAGTGACATTGATGTGTAGAGAGGGATCTATTTTTGTATGGTGTTGTCGCATTTTGTGGTAAAACATTTAATCTTGAGGTTTTTTGTGAGTATCTGTCTTGTCATTCTCCTCCTTTTGACAGTGAATGCCATTTTGGATTATTTGAATAATCTAGGGATAGATCAGCACTCGGGTAGATGAACAACTTCTACCTTTTGCAATCACTTCATTCCACACCTTGTGTTTCCTGCGGAAAATTTTATTTAGAAGAGGAATGAATATTTTGTATCATGCCTGGGATGGCTTCAGCTCACATCCTTTGGCGTGAATCTTCTACAAGAGTGTACTTACTACAGCATTTTGAGGAGGCCTTGCTCCATAATAGGGAGTGTCCAGGACTTGTTCTTCTGTGACTCGGTGTTGTACTGCATTTTTCCATTATGGAATGTGATTACTGGGAGTGTTAACTTCACAACTGTCAAGTTAGGCTAGAAATGTTTGTTTCTAGGAAATAACTTGTGTGATTACGTGAATGCCACCAGTTCTGCTGAAGGAGGGTGAAGGCAAATAGGTTAGCGAGGGTAACCATCCTTTGTGATAATGTTTCCATTCACATTGGTTGTGCAAGGTCATAGTGCACATAGAGTAAAAGCTTTGTTTTCAGTTTAATCTGTTACTTTAATATTGGTATATATGATATGTATATCTATATATCATCTTACATAAAGATTCTTTCCCTGTATAAACTGCTATCACCATAACACTACTGGGTTTTTTTCCAGATGTTTTCTTGGTTTAGGTGTTTGAAGCGTTGATAGTTCCTCTTAGAGCTAAAGTAAATAAAAGCAATCTGAATGCGAGTTAGTGATACTCATATAGTTCTGTACTGACCGTGGGGATGTTGAGGGATTCAGGAATTGTAATGCAATTTGTTTACTTACTTATATTTTCCCGGAATCACAGAATGGGTCACGTTGGAAGCAACCACAGTGGGTCACCTGGTCCAGTCTCCCTGATCAAGCAGGGTCATCCCAGAGCACATGGCACAGGATTGTGTCCAGGTGGTTCTGGAATATCTTCAGTGAGAGAAACTCCACATCCTCTCTGGGCAACCTATTCCAGTGTGCAGTCACTGCACAGTGAAGTTCTTCCTCACATTCAGGTGGAACTTCTGGGCATCAGTTTCTGCCCATTGCCTCATGTCCCATTGCTTGGCGCCACACATTAGAGCCCAGCTCTATCCTCTGACACCTCCCTGCAGATACTGATAGATATTGATGAGGTCCCCTCTCAGTTGTCCCTTCTCGAGGCTGAACAGCCCCTGCTCCCTCAGCCTTTCCTCATAAGAGACGTGCTCCAGTCCCTTAATCATCTTTTAGCCTCTGCTGGACCTACTCCAGGGGCTCCATATCTCTTCTAGTCTGAGGAACCCAGAAGTACATATTTTATGAAAAAACGTATTTCATGAAAGCAAGGATGATGCAGGTCATGGTTTTCTTAATTCAGCTTGAGACAGTTGTTCTTCTAATATGGAGAACTTCAGATTCTGGTTGTGAACTGTACTTTTAAGTACTTACATAATTTATGTACTGATTTTGACATCTAACAATTGACACGAGTCAAGTGGTTGACACTGCAAATACAGCCTGCTCTCTGCCATTCTCTTCTTGACTGATGCTGCTGCTGTGGGAGGTGTGAGTATGTGGCTTAGGAACCAGCTTCTGAAGTTTGCTCATTTTTAGTCAGGTCATCGTTGCATACCAACCAAATTAAGCAAACTGAAAATTATAGGAATTCTGAAATCACACTGGGTTTTCAATTGTCCCTGCCATCAGGCCAACTTTGCTGCTGTCTGTGATGGCTAAGGAGCAGATAACCTACCACCATTCTGGTCCAGCTGCCTTATTCCTTTTGTCCATTACCACATGTGATTCCAGACACCAGTCTGGAATGGTGTAGTGGTTGTGAAAGGTGTGGAGGACTGTGGGTTAAAGTTGAGGGCAGCAATGCATAGTCACACAGACTTTGGGAGACAAGCAGCAGAGATTTTTCTCCTCATTTTCATGTACATGCNCATTACCACATGTGATTCCAGACACCAGTCTGGAATGGTGTAGTGGTTGTGAAAGGTGTGAGGACTGTGGGTTAAAGTTGAGGGCAGCAATGCATAGTCACACAGACTTTGGGAGACAAGCAGCAGAGATTTTTCTCCTCATTTTCATGTACATGCACAAATTTAAAATTATGTGTGTGTGTTTTTGCTTTTGTTTTAAACTAGAGAATTTGGATTGTGATACAGTTTGAGGTCCTACACTTAAACTTTTAGCCATCTTCTGCCTTTCTCTTAAGTATGAATTACTTTGAAAAATGCAAAAATACTGCTTGAGAATTATATTTGATAAAAATAGCTCAAACTGTGTAATAGAGTATTTTTAAGCTACGTGTAGCTAGTTGTAAAACTGAATAATTAGAAAGTATTGCTTAATATTTTTAGTAGCCCTTCTGTTAATAAAAACCACTTCCTAATACAAATCAAAAATCCTTGTAAATGTCTGATATCCTCTTTCTGAATTTTTGGGTGTAAAGTAGATTATCTGTAACTACAGATGTTGAGGAATAGTATAGAGCTGTTGACTAATAGTAACCCTGAGTCCTGAGCTTTTCATCTTCAGACGAGTAAGCTGAGTTACAACTACCAGCAAACGATGAATAGTGATTTAGAAAGTAAATGTGATGCTTAAATGGGCACAACATATAGGAGGTGGCATTAAGTCTGCAAACATACTTTTTGATGTTTTTCCTTTTTGTTGATGATTTTAATATGCCAGAATTTGAAATTTTGATAGGTGTAAGTGTATCTGTAAAAGTCAGCAGCTAAAATAAGCATTGCAAAGTCACATGTCAAAAAAAGTCTGCTGAGATGTTTGCAGGTACAACTTGGACATGTTTACTTTGTTCTGTTGGGAAAGGTGACATTTTGCTGCTGAGGAAGGTATTAGAGCAACTCAGGATTGTAGCCAAACACACGTTTTATGCAGAGTTAATCTGTTGGTGCCTCTCAGTGCTGAGCACTGCCTTTCTACCTACCCACGGTGCTTCCTCTTCCTCCCCGCAAATCCATCCACCCATCTTCCGTTCCCTGTCATAGTCCCTGTGTCCTTGTCAGACAAAGTCTGCTGGCTCCACTCACACAGAAGTTAAGCTGGGTAACGGGGCCTATAGTGGACTTCAAAGCACTTAAACAACCAGGACATGGCAAGGAGCACAGGGATTAATATTTTATAGCACCTCAAATAATGTGTCTAGAAAGGCCAAACTGTGTTTATACTCAGGCTCAGCTATGCTGGCACAAAGCTGCTTTTACTGGCACAGTTTATTTTGC
Organism: Mystacornis crossleyi; assembly: GCA_013400655.1. Classification (NCBI taxonomy): domain Eukaryota; kingdom Metazoa; phylum Chordata; class Aves; order Passeriformes; family Timaliidae; genus Mystacornis; species Mystacornis crossleyi. The sequence continues at coordinate 13,151 of VYZQ01062035.1, read as the reverse complement.
TTGACAACAGGTGTGAGCAACCAGCAGGGTTATCCTGGCAGTACAGACAACAAAACTTGAAGGTGCAAACAGACACAGGAACAACTTGGTCAGCAGAAGAGCATATTCCCTGCTGTCCTTTCCCCTCTAGCCCTTTGAACTACTGGCAAGTTTGGAAGGATCGAATTGGATTCCTGGGGGTAGCTGAAGATTTTAACCTTTTCTCATCAGTGTAGCTGGATTTACATTAGGCTTACTCTTTGATTTAAAAACACAGTGACTTTTTTTGTCCATTGCTATCAAAGAATGTTAATTTATTCTCCTTTTTTTTATTACTTCATAGAAAGAATGGTTAAGTTTTATTATTTTTTAGAAAAGTTACTGAAAACTACTAGCAAGTTTTGCTTCACTTGAGAAATCCAATACTTAAGGTCTCTGAAAAGCCAACTGCCACTCCTTCACTCTGTTCAATCTGACTGGAAAATCCCTTTCTTCACAGCTGGTTGCTTTTAGTTTCATAGTGTGTGCCTGCCTGGGGTAGTTAGAAAAATTTTAAAAAGGCGATTTCATAAGAATTCAAAAGTTAATGTACTAGTTTTGTTTCTAAGTTGAAGGAGCAGGGGTTTAGTAAGCAAAGAGCTATTAGATCTGTGTGTTTAAGAAACAGAAAACTAAATAGAAAAGCAGTTTTGCTTGATGAACCCCACCCTGTGAATTATGCTTGCTTATGGAGACAAATACTTCTACTTCCTTGATAGGCGGGTGGAGTTAGGCAAGTGAGAGGAAAGGAATTTAGGATCTGTCTAAGCAGACCAGAATGAGGAACTCAATCAATTGGATCTGGAGATAATTTAGCGTTTGAACTTCTCTATCTTACAGCCAAAGGACTGACCTGGAATTCAGTATGGTTTGCCCAGTGTATTCTGCTAGCAAAGTGCTGCTCCCAAAATGAGAAAATGCTCAGTGTTAAGACTTCAAAGATAAAATAATCTTTTAACAATATGAGAGAAGAAGCTTTCTAGCCACAGTGTGACAAATGTTGGCCGTGTTGGTTCGACCCTGGTATGTGTTGTTTTAAAGTCTTTGGCTTTGCACAGTTGGACTTGTGCACAGGGTACTTCGCTTCCTGGTAGAATTCTCAGCACGCAGTGAATAAACGAACACAGTTGTATGACTGCTTAGTGAAGTATTACTCCAGGGCAAGTATCCCAATTTCTAAATCCCTGTTTACTTGCTGCTTTTGAGTATTAGTTTTAGTACTCAGCAGGTGCATTTATAATGCCTGCATTGATTGTTCAATGATTATTTAGTGTGAGTAGGGGAAGAATCTGTCATCGTTAACTGCAGCGTTTTATGGTTTAACTGCTGTGGCTGACAGCCTTGCTGCCCCTCTGTGGCAGTAACCATGGCAAAAATGAAGCTGCCATCTCCTTACTGGTTATAGTTCATAATTTGACAAAATAATTTAAATCATTCTGGTTTAAGCTAAAGCCACAAAGGTATAACAGGACCCTGAAGCACATGGGAGTTCTTTGTACTTCTTTCACAAAGGAAGCAAGAGGTGAGAAAACGAATGGTACGCTAGGACATTCTGAAATTGGGGTTCTCTTTCTACATGAGTTGTTTAGGCAGTGAAAATATATTTAATAAATAAAATATATTAATTTTTGACTTTCTGTAAAAGGCAGTAGCCTACATTTCAGTTCTTATTTACTTCATGTGTAATTCTCAGAATAATTGCCCTGAACTGCAGTTTCAAGCTGGGTTAGATGGAGTAGCAGTAATGTGCTCTTTAAATGGCAAAGAATGGCTGTACATAGTAAAAGCAACTATTAGAAGTATTAAAAACTGGTCAATTGTTTGTTCCTGTAGTTCTACTGTAATTAAATCCAGGTAGTTAAATCACTGAAGAAGTGTGCTACTTTATTTTCAAGATTTTCTGTGCATCTCTGAGCCCATTTTTTGTCTTCCCTGAGATCCTTTAGAAGTGTCTCATCCTGTACCAGGCCTGCATATGGCTTGGGAAGGAAAACACTTTGTGGCTTTCTCACTTGTCAGGCTAAGTAAGGAGTTCTCTTCAGCCTGCCTCTTGGAAGACGTTGAAATAGTAATCATTAAACAGAATGGATTTATTGTTGCTACTTGGTTTTATTACTTTGAAGAAAACCGTTTACCTATGTTTCATAATATAGGTTAAAATCTGTCCTCCTGTAGCATTTGCAACTTCCTAATATTCATTAGAATGAATATATTTTATGTGCCTAATTTTGATGTATTATAGTTTGGGATCCCTACAGAAGGATCTTCTATTTCTCTAATCAGAAAATACTAGGAATTTGTTATAGGGGGGAAATCATAGTGGTATCTCTCTAACTGCATGAAACTAACACATGAAGTGTGATTTAGCAGGTTGTTGATGCTCTTCTGAGTCACTGACCTAGAAGAAGGAATGTGATTTTTATACACCGTAGGTCAGAGCAGAAGAGGTACATTTGTTCCATTTGCAAAACTGAACAGTAACTTGAAATATTATAAATACTAAATTTGTGAAGTAAGTGCATAATTCCTTGCAAAACAGGGAAACAAAAATCTGTCATTTGAAACTTCTGTAAGGTAGTTTCTGAGGAAGTTGGACTGTACTGGAGAAGTTTGTGTACTGATGAACTGCAAGTTTTACTTTAGAATAAAATTTTCATAAATTTTGTGGAAGCGGCTTGGTAAGGTGTCTGCAGTTAACTGATCTTACTAATGCATATGAGAGGGGATATAAACAATAAATAACTAAAGAAGAAATATGGGCTAGGATTTTTTTTTTTGTCTGAGCTGTTATGATAATGGAGTCTCTTGAACACTTTGTGTGTTATGTTGTATTTTTAAAGAAAGGAGGGGAAGCCAGCACTTGAGCACTATCTATAGCTATCACTTGAATTAAGGATGGGATAATACTTTTACAGTCCTCAAAAGCTCAGTTGTTTTGAATGTGCGTGAGCTGCCATCTCTGTAATACATTGGACTTGCTAATATGAGGTACAAAAGGGCTGGGACTTTGGTCTGAAGAGAGGAGTGAATTATAAAAGCAAGTATAACTAGGCCAGCGTATGCTGCCCTTTTTTCTGTCGGCACCGGCTTAAGCACCTCCTCGTGTACCTTGCATCAGCTCGAAACTGGTTTGCAGTGACTAAACAAGTGCCTGAGCCAGTCCAAGTGACGAGGTGGTGGCACAGCTCGGCAGTGAGATCTGGGAAGGGCAGGAGCTGGGATTGCCCCAGGGGTCAAATCCACAGATCTGATGGAAGGCATTGCTCTGAATCATCTGATCCGCAGCACATTTCCCCCCTAAATGTCTGCAAAATAGAAATCTGAGGAAAAAAAAACATTTTCTGGCAGCGTTTTCTCCTTTGTGCACCTAGGATTCATCGGCACTGAGAGCGGGGAAGGGCAGGATTCATCGGCACTGAGAGCGGGGAAGGGCAGGATTCATCGGCACTGAGAGCGGGGAAGGGCAGGATTCATCGCTGCTCTGTGAGCTGGCACTGCTGCCCAAGCTCGGGCTGTGCTGGGAGCAGGAAGGACAAACGGTGCTGGATTGACAGAAGGCGCTGTGTTACACAGCTGCTGCGTAAAAGGCGTTGGTTTGGGAATCAGAGAACCCTCTGAGCATACCGCATAATTAAATAGTACATTAAAAACCAGTATACTGCCACAAGTACTAGTTAATGTATAGACACGTTTGTTTCAGGGCTTGCACTTGATTTTATTTCCTGGAGATAACTTTAGTAATTATGCAAAGGGGATGGAGGGATTGACCTTTGAGAAAGATCGTTTGAACTAGTGAAAACCAGCATGGAAGTAACATTTGAATTTGCTACCTTAAAGGGACCGGCTCAGTGGGTTTCTGAGCAACGGCTACATTAGGGATAACTGAATGCTTCATAGTAAGATTTGAAGGCGGTGTGTTTTCCCTTCCCCAGACATCGGCTATTAACATGTGGCTGGTATTGCTTCTTTACTAGATGCAGGAAGAAGAGTATTTATGAACAGGATGAAAAGACTTGAAGAGCATCACTTGTCTAAAATTTATGTAATACAATTCAGTAGTATGCACTTAAGTGGACATCAGTTACATAATATTTAATGTGTATTTTCTGTGGACGTTTGTTTACAAATATCTTTTTGCAGTTTGAATTTTATGTCTGCTGATATAAGTTTTGTATGGCTGATGCTCTGTTGCACTTCTTTTCCTATGGTCACTGTCCTGTACTTCCTTGTGCTATCTTGTCTGAGTCCCGTTTGTAGATTCTACAAAAATGTGCTTACAAGGGGCCATGATTAATCAAAACATTGGGAAGGATAAAAGGCAGACATGTACATAGAAGAAAAGGGTGGGGAAAAGCAAATAAGCAGAAGCATGTTTGTTTCTCCTTGCCTGTGACTCATTTTTTCATAGCAGAAGAATTTTCAGATGAAGAAGAAAGCTAATTCAAAGCAAACAGGAAGCAAGAAATAATCACCTCTGCACCAAACCATGAGAGGGTTCGGTACTTTCAGACTATTAAATAAACAAGCTAATTAATTTGATTGGCTTTTAAGCATATAACTTATAAAAGATGTATTATATACTATTATGTTAATAGATGGTATTCCATAATATGGAGAGTATTATTTAGAGTAGGGTAGGTTTGTTATTAGTGCAGTGAATGCAGTCATAATTTCTTGATTTATCCATAATTTATGTTTACCTTCATCTTTATCAGCTTATGACTGATTATTGTTTTCTTTTCCTTCAGTTGAAGATCTAAGGCATATCTATTGGGGGTGAAATAAGTCTTTCACATACTGCTTTTCATTCTTTTCACACGCTGCATTTCATTTCAAACACCTACCTGAGCTTTCCTGTGCTGGCATTCCCCTTAATTACTGAGTCTTGTGTGCTGGACACAACGGAATTTCAGCTCTCTGCTTAGGACGACTGTGTTATACCGTGTAAGATCCGTATCATACGCTCGGTGTCATTTTCCTGTACAAGATTTGAAGAGCCCTGGTGCTGTGCTCCCACTCTATTCGAAACCTGTCTTTCCCCTCAACACCATGATTTTGAGCTGTGTGTCAGGTTTTTTTTGAGGAGTGTGATAATAGAGGCAAATAAAACATGGGAAATTTCGCATGGAGTGCTGAAAAAAAGAACAGTCAATTGCTTTTATGAGAAAAACGTGGGAATACATTCATTTCTCTGAACCCAGCATCTTTTCTCCCAACCTAATGCCTGCTTTGGACCTTGATGAGATTCTTTATGAGTGCAGGAAGCCAGCGATTTCTGCCATTCCAGCAGGTTCCTGTGGTAGCTGTTGTTATCTTGGAGTACTGAGATGGACTCATTCCAGTAGCTACACCTGGCTCTCAGTAACCTTCTGGTCCCCTCTTTTATGCTGTCACTGCTCAGGTTGTAGCCAGTCACTCCGGTCTTCTGCCAGGTGACTCATTTGTAACCTGTTCTCAGATGCAGCAGTTTTGACTACAAGTCTTGTGTCATAAGCAGTTTCAGCTTCAATAAGGTGCTACTAAAATTTAATTAACTCTGCAGCTGGATATTTACAAAAGTACTTGATGATACATCAATCTTGCAATTAAGTTAAAGATGTGAAATAGTATTGCTGAGAAGTAAAAGCATCCTGTTGGTTTTCTTTAGCTTCACTGTTGTATTGCAATTCCTGAATTCTGTCTTCTGCCAGAGGTTTTCCTTGTGCCCTCAGTGCTAGCCTTCCCTATAGCATGTTCGTTATGCAGTCCTGTTACCTTAAATGTATCAGCAGTTAGAATTTTTTGTGTTGACCAACTTAAATACGAATTGTTATATGTATGTGGCAAAAGGTGTTGTTGCTAACGACGTGGGATCCTCTACTGCAGGCAGTAGTTCAGGCACACTTCGTACCAATTATTTGCACAGTGTATGTGCTAGAATTCAGTCGTGTTAACTCAAAATCAAATACATATATTTCTTGATAATGGGAAGGCATTGCATCCTGAGGATGGTGTTTGGAGTTTGATACATTTGTTATGTTCTATAAATAAATTTTATATAAATAAAATTTAATTGAGCTTATGTTTCTTGTCTCATTTCCCCCAGATACTTTACTGTTTTTTTCTTTGTTTTTTTACAGTTCTATCTCCAAGACACTAAAAGTAGTAATGGTACCTTTATTAATAGTCAGAGACTGAGTAGAGGATCTGAGGAAAGCCCACCATGTGAAATTATGTCAGGTGACATCATCCAGTTTGGTGTAGATGTGACCGAGAACACGCGGAAAGGTAAGGGTATGGATCATTTTTTGGTTTCTTTTCAAGTATATTTATTTAGAACGTCTTACCACAATCCAGTCTTTAAAACTAAATGGCCTTCCCATTGTAAGAAAATAGTTTTGCTTGGATGGAGTTTTTTGTTACTTCTTCTCTCCTTTGTGCTGGCAGTGAGCCCTGTGCCCATGTGGTACCAGATCAAGAAACTCATCTGCTGAAAACACAGACTCTATTTCTGCCCCCACGCCCCCAGATGGATTTTAACTGGGTTGTTTCCATGGCCTATCTTCTTCCATGGCTCTGGGCTGCTACTGTGTGCAGAGGAAATGCAGGTCTAGGAAAAGAGGCTCAACTGGAGCCACGTGTTCATCTATTGCCTTACTTAAATTGACTTAGAGCAATTTTAAAAGTGCAACACAAGCATGTGTGTGTAGTGGTGTATTGGGCTTTTTGTGTTTGGATTTTATTATTATCTCATAATTGTAATTACTTTTCTTTCAAGCCCTTTGAACGCTAAGGTTTTTAGCTAATAGTGTGGCAGAAGTATGAACATGAATTTTGTGATCAGGTAGCATAGGTTTGAAACAGCCTAATTTAATTCTTTTTAGGATACCCACTGTTTCTTTCTGTGACTGCTACTGATTTTGTTTTCTGTGGTACTTTGAAATGAGAATAGAAAAAAGTTGCTAGCTGACAAATGAGGTGATAGCATTTTTGCTTGGTTTCTTTTTCTTGCTGTCTTCTTCCCAGTATGCATGCTCAGGAGATCTTGCATTATCGCAAGAGCTCTGCATCTGTGTTAATTAAAATGCAACCTCGATCTCTTTTCTTTTGAAATTACATAGTATTTCAGGAACCATTTCTTTCTCTTTCTGGAGACTGATCTGTCTGGGGTTTATTAGATTGTAATCAGTATTGTCAAGACTTTTAAAAAGTTCCGTGATGGGTCTGCTGCTTTCTGTAAGCGTTGAACGTATTGCCGTGTTCTGTAGAATCCCACCTGCTCAGTAACACATAGATTCGGCAATAAAATGTCAGAACTGCCATCACCCCTTTTCCACTTTACTGCTTTTCTGAACAAGGCCTTCATAGAGCTTATCCTTAAGGAGAAGTTTATTAGAGAAGAATGAAAGAATAACGTTAAACTGGAATGCTGATGATAAAGTGCTTTAAAACAAACAAGCAAAATGTCCATCAAAACAAACCTCTCTCAAACCAACCCCCCCAAAGCCCAGCAAATCAAACCGTAGTACAACGGGAGAATTTTTTCGAGTCCGTTAAGTGAACAAAACATAAAGATGACACCTGCTCTATCTGTTACTCATGGATTTTGTCTTCAGCCAATGGGTTGTAGTTCTCAGCTCTGTATCAGAGGAAGGTTAATGAGTATCTTTAAAGAAAACATTGTTAAGTAATGGTGGTGGTAAAGTATTTTGGCATGGAGAGCTTTTGGAGCTGTTAGTGTTTTTGAGTGATTCACTGTAGTGAAGGTCTCATCACACAGTTTTACTTTTCTCAAAAATGATGTTGCAAGAATTCAACTCCAGGATGCCTAGCCGAAATTGCCTAGGAGATACTTAAAATGTTTCCATGTGAAGTGATTGCAAATATTTACGAATACTAGCAGTATACATGGAAGAAACCAAAGGAATACATTGCATCTAATAAATTTGGAGCTGTTAATCTGATGAGGTACTGTCCTTGCTAAGAGAAGCTGAATTTGTTCAAGTTTATTTAGACTAAAACAATGTTTATTACAAGATTTAGTTGGAGAAAAAGATGGACTTGACTTGCTTTTATCAGCACACTGCAGTTAGTTTATGGAAACATTTGTGGAAAGTTCATGGTAAGCAAATTCTTGCCATGAATTTTTGCCAGTAGTAGTTCTTTGCTGTGGTTTTATGTTAGTTTTACAAAGCACAATCCCAGTGACCTGGTATTTGTGTAATGAGTGATCAGATTATGCAGCCTTCCTTGACCTTTTTCTGGCTTTGAACGTGGAGGCTGTGCTCATGTTACTCGTGAATGTGTTGGGCTCTCTAATGAGGAAGAGGATACAAGTTTGCTTTCCTCCCGCTCTGCTCCCCCA
>VYZQ01062010.1:0-19509 GCA_013400655.1 Mystacornis crossleyi | reverse complement strand
CTAAACAGGCTAAAATGGTTGTAGACAAGACAGATAACATAACACAAAGCAGTGCATCTCTGATAAGAGGAGAAAAATTGTGACATGAAATTTCAGTTCCCATGACTTCAGAGATGAGATAAAATCCACAAGAGAAAAATCAAGGCTGAATAAAGAATCCCTGCAAGGCTGACGGCGCAGAGATGAGACTCCGGCTATTTATGATCTTTGGAATTCTGCCCTGCAACCCAGGCAGGAAACAGGAATTCCCAGACAGGAATCCTGCCTTTCTCTCTCTGCTTTTTCCCTGGGGACACCTCTCTCAACGCCTAGAGCCACAGAAAATTCAGGTTAGATGAGACTTCTGGTCCACCCCACTCCTCAGGGCATGTCCGTCTTCACAGTGAGATCCCATGGATCCAGGCACCATCCAAAGGAGTTTTGGAAATCTCCCAGGATGCAGATATCACAGCCATCTCCAGGCACCACTGAACCACTCTCCTGGGTGGGATATCCCTCCCCAATTCCAGTGCATCCTTCACCAAAGAATCATGAGGTGAGTGATAATCTGCAGGTCATTTATCGTGACAAGTCTGCAGGTCGTTTATCAATCAAACAGCTACACCACGCTGCAAGGATGACATTTATAGTCCAAAATACCTCGTTTGATAAGTGGCCAACTTCAGCTTACTTTCTATTCTTCTTTGTCTCTCCAAGACAGGCTGGTGCAACTTGGGAAATTCCATGCAAACAATCCAAAAATCAGCCCAATACCCCTCCCCAAACTTCTTTTGGAATCCCCTCAACAATCAACAGAAGAAAATTTATTCACACTCTCCCTGATCCCATGATCATTCACCCAGTCAAATAGTGCCCAGGTATCCTTTGTGAAGAGAGGATAAGGAAAAATATTTGTCTCCCATGAAGAGTGGCAGTGAGATTTAATGCCTTGATTCCCCTTCCTGGTTGCCTGCAGCTCCAAGCAGCTCCCTGGATTACAACTCCTCGCCGACACAAATATTTTAAGCAAAACAGAAACTTAGAACACTTTGCCATCCCAAATGCTCCGTGCATATATCACCAGAATAATAAATACTAAGCAGGGAGATAGCACTGACACTTGGCCTAAGGCTGGCACTGCCAGGCGATGTTTAAGGGTGTCTCTTTGAATTCTGAAGCACTCTTATGCTCTTTTCTGTTCATGTGCCACCGCTTTGAAGTTCATAAACATTCCAGTGAATAGCTTTTTGATTCATGTGAATGCTTGAAAAATACCTATTCCCTGCAAAATGCCTGCACATAATTGAGTTTTTCAAGGCAGCAGCACAAATATTTGCTATTTGGTATTCCACTGCCTAAAAATCTGTTCTCCAGTCCATGAACAACTATGTAGCCACACAACCAGCAGTATATCAGAGAGGGCAAAAAGTCAAACTAGATGGTTTGCACATGTAAATTGACAATTGTTTATCTGTATTATCCACTGAACAGATTTGCAGAGTCCTGATACAGTTAAAAAACAGCTCATGAATAGCAAAAAGTATTTTCAGAGTACTCAGTATTTTCACTTTTTGGACCATTATTCCTTATTTGCTTTTGCTTAAAGATATGAAAACTACCAGATATTTAAATGCAGGGTTTTTTCATGTGCATGAGTGACAAAGAACAGTGAGAGCCTGCTGCATTTTCACCTTCAGATGAGATAGTCTGGTACTACAAATCATCACAATGCTGTCTTGAAGCGAATACCCCAGCACATTAATTGCCTCACAGAGGATTTGCTGGACATTTATTAAGTCAGGGAAGTTTTAATTATTAAAGAGATGGAAGTGTTTTTCAACCTTCACACACTTACACAGACTTACATAGACAAAAAGAGAAGAGTTGTGACTCGATTTGCAGCATTTGCAACAATACTAAACTTCAGGTATTCCCAAGAAAAAAATGAAACCCAGAACAAGCTCAACATTAGTTTAGTTCTGTGACTGGAACCACTCCGTGAGAGCTGAATTCTGTGTGTTAAACATCAGCTCTGCTCCCAGCTGTATTTTTAGCACGGACACAAACCTTATTTTTCGATGTTATGGAAGGGAAGAAACAGCACAAGGCAACAGGAGGCTTTACACAAGGCTCCCTTTCCACCAGGAAAAGCTAACACAAGGGCCTTTTTTTGGCTTTTCTTCCACTCCCTGCTGAGGCAGGGTCCAGTGAGATGATGCTGGCACGTGGGACACGACAGAGTAGCACGGCTTGTAGATCCAGGTAACTGGAGCTTCCCCAAAATTGCTCCAGCTCCAGCCAGGCCTTGGGTGGAAGCTTTCCAGGCTCTGAGCTCAGAAGGTTCATGGGCCAGTGCACCTCCCCAGCCACCCTCAGCTCCTCCAGGGAAACGAGCCCTTCATCCCTGCCTTGCAGCAGCTCGCTGCTACACAAAGCACTTGTGGTTTGACTTGTTTGTTATCAACTCAGCGCCTTCCATTCTTGTAAGGAAACTTCTCGTTCTTTGAAGTGGGAAAGAGTTTCAGCGGACAAAAAAAAAAAATAAAGGCTTGTTTCATAATCTTTTAATCTGAACTCTTTAGCAAGTTATACAAGCACTGTGTTTAAGGTTCACGTGCAGAAGCGTGGCAGTTCTGGTCCACCTTCATCAAATTCCTCTGATCTCTCAGATAATTTGATTTTCTCTTGTTTCAAATTAGAGCAGAGAGGGACTCTTTATCAGTAACTGTAGTGATAGGACAAGGAGTGATAGGTTCAAACTGAAAGAAGGGACATTTAACTTAGATGTTGGGAAGAAATTCTTCCCTGTGAGGGTGGTGAGGCCCTGGCACAGGTTGCCCAGAGAAGCTGTGGAAGCCCCATCCCTAGAAGTGTTCAAGGGCAGATTGAACAGCACTTACAGCAACCTGGGATAGTGGAATTACACAATCCTTGAGGTCCCTTCCAACCCAAACCATTCCAGGATTCTGTGATTCTAATACTGGCCTGGCCAACTCTCGTTTGGATCACTGCCTATCAGTAGAAGTAAAACAAAGGAGGATGTCAGTCTCACACAGTTCTGCTACCTTTGTCCTCATGGGAATACAAATACCCAAAGCACACCAGAAGCCCTGAGTATGAAGACTAGTCTGTCTCCCATCCCATTACTTTTGTGCATCCCCCTCCAAAGCCCTCTGGGAATTTCATCGCACTGCGCCTTAACAAATTACATGTACCAGCTGAGCCACGGCCATTACATCAGCATTCCTGTGTTCTGAAACCACATAAACCCTCAGGGAAAGGATTTAACACGGGTGCACATTCTTCTGCGTTAGATGGAGTTGTAGAGCACAATTGTTTCATCAGAATGAAGGCTGCCTGAGTCGCTTTCAGTGACATTTTCAGACAGAACACGCTGCGCCCCAGCTAAGGCAGTTTTGAGTACTACAGAGAGGGCCAATTTGCTGCAATGCAAAGGTATTATTTTCTCAATCACCACGGGCAGTTTACGCTAAAAACCCTCTGAGCACATCCCAACAGTGCCTGCACAGACAGCACGAACTTCAGCGTGTACCTCGGCAGAAGGCGCAGGGATGGGCAAAGCAGAAAGTGGCAGCGTGTCCAATGCTTATTTTTTTCCCCTTAGTATTCAAATTCAAAGTCTTGTTCAATTCCTCTGTGCTTTACCATGGAGATGGAGTCCGGGAAGGAGGACAGCAAACAGTGGGAGAGCAACTGGTTGCAAGTTATACAGAAAAGCTCACTCGGACCTGCAGGAGTGCGGAAAGTGCCGGCTGATGTGACAGCAAGGCCCCTGTCTGCCATCTATGCAAATTGATGGCAATCAGGGAACGGACTACGAGGAAAAGGGGAGTAATTCACATGCTGAATGCCAGAGCTTGAATTCAGAGGAGTCCTGTAGAACAGGAGGGTGGGGCCAACAGAAACCTCCTGGCATTCAACAAGGAGAAACCCAAAAGTTTTGGAGCGGAGAGAAAACGATTCCATGCATCGGGACAGACTGGGAAATGATGGAAAAAGGCTCAGAAGGATTTGGGGGGATGGTGGACATCAGGCTGAATAAGAGCCAGCGCTGTAACTCACCCTGTGCACACAGCAAACTCCTCACCAGGCCACATCTGGAAGGCCAGGACAACGTATCCTAGGAAGTGACTCTTCCCCTCTGGTCAGCATGGGTGAGACCACGCCTGGAACAGACTGGGGGCAGCTGTGGGAACCCAGTTCAGCAGGAATCTGGCAGAAGAGGGACAGGCAGAGGGCTACCAGATAGCTCATGGTGCACAAACACAGGACACGTGAGGGGAAGCTGAGAGGAGCTGGCTCTGGGTTCACTGCAAGAAAAGAAATCTGGTCTCTGTACCCTCCAGAAGTTTTTTCCAACCAGATCTTTCCATGATTCTACGATATTGAAATGATTGTGTTGCTATGTACACAGAGACATTTATTCAGGTATATTTCAGAGGAGCAAAATGCCAGGGAAAAGGAAAAACCAAAAAAAAATGCCCTCAGCAGTCTACAAGTTAATATGGTAACAAGGTCCTCAATATCACAGCTGGGACCTAAAACCCACATAAGGATTTTATGGCTTTTGAATGTGTCTGTGTGAGAAAACAATGAGGAAAATAAGAATTCACGGCTGACACCACAGTGCCATGCTGTGACTTTTGCCTTCAACACAAATATTCCCGGGCTACTGCAGGTAGGTGGGAAGCACATGAAAATGTCTTTTTCCCACCCCTTAAACTCAAATCAGCCCACATAGACTACTGCCAATTTCTATAATTTATTGATAAAATACAGCCCAGGTGTGAGTTTGCATGAATGCTTTCTCACGGCATGGAAGAAAATATACTTCGAAGGGTTTTCTTCTGGAGAACAATTCTTCCCAGAGCTCTTTTGGGACAATACAACACAGAAAAAGGTCCCCATGTTGAGTCCAGCATTCAGACCAGTTTCATCAAACTACATCCATCTTGAAGTTGCAGATTTGTCTCTACTTTTTCAGGAGACCACTGGGCAGATGTTCCCCAGACCACCACGTCTGCCTTGTTCAGCACAGCAGCAGCTACACGTCCTGGCTGAGGCCCAAAGGCAGCGTTGTGCAGTCTGACATGCCAGAGGATCCCCCTAAGGTGACAGAACCACTCCTGCACCTCAGCACACCCCTGGGGTGCCAAGGAGGCAGCACTAAATTCACTGTCAGAGCCCCTGAGCCAGACCCCCTGTTTTGATAACACATTGAAAGTGGCCACAGGCTGCTCTCATCGTCCAGGACGGGGAGGATCACAACAACCTTATGAGAAACCTCCTGTCCTCCCCCATAAAAACCCCAGGGCAGCTCTGCACAACAAAGACCAGGATCCCTCAGTCTTCCCTTACCCAAGGCATAACCTTTCCCTTTCTCAGAAGCACTTTCTCCCCGCTCCTCCCGTGCTGGTTCCTACAAGCCAGACAGGAAATCCAGTGCCTGGTCGGAATCCCTGCAGCTGTGCATCACTGAATTGCACGGGGAACAGCACCATCCTGCCAGGTCTTTAAAGATCCTGAGAGCTTTTTCACGCATCTCCAAGCCTCACACCTCTGAAACAGAGGTGTAAGCCCACTCCAGGCTTAGTTACAGCTCAGAGCGTTTTAAGAGACCTTAATCCTCCCAGGCATGCCCCCGCACAGAACAGTTTCTCCTAACTCTCTCCCAATTTCCTCGGTTTGTACATGATAAAGAACTTTCCCTGATCTTCCCATGGAAATACTCCTCTTCCCCACTGTCCCTCCTCTTACGAAGGCCTACTGAAGGAATTGATCTTTCCACATCTCCCCACCTCTGGTAGGAACGAGAGTTATTTGTACTCTGAATGTGATGACAAATGACAAATCACCTGTCCCACAAATCAGGAAGATGGATTTAAAAATCATAGCACAATTTTTTTTTTTTAAATCTTAAAAGACTTCATACACGTTCTGGTTTATGAATCTTTCAGACACAGTCACATCAAATGTTCTTTCCCCTAGAGATGTAAAGGACAGATAATGGGGTCTTTTTGTCCAGTGAAAGAGGAGAACTGCACCAAAAGAATGTCTTCAGGAGCTGAGCGTTGTCTCAAATAAAGAGAGAGACTTGAGATGGAATCAGCATCCTAAACAACATGTTGAATCACCAAACCAGAAGTATTTTTCTTTGGCTTTCGAAGCTGGATGCTGCCTCCAGGCTCACAGCCACCCTTCAAGCACAGTTTTGTAGTCTTTTTCTTTCTCCTTGTGTCTCATTCAGCACTTCAGAAATCTGTGACCAACTGTGCTTGGCATTTGGGATGAAAACACATCGGATAAAAAAAGGCCAAGAAACTGCCTGCAGCCCAAGGTGTTACATTTAGCTGGGCCTTGAACCCTCTCCAGAGTTTTCCTTTCCCTTCCACAGTTGGATTGCCCAATGCAGTATTTTTTCAGGCTCTGAAGAAGTTGTTTGTGAGTTCTTATATCTTTGATTCCTTTGAAAAGAAGCCCTCTTGTGTTTTTTTGTATTTCTGGAAAATACAGTCTTAAAATTATGCTAGTTTTGAGCGGAAACAGAATAACGATGAAGTTGGAAATAAAAAGTCCATCCATACCCTTTGTAAAGATTCCTAATATGACACTTGGGGGAGGATTATATAAAGAAACCAACAACAACAAAAACATGAAAACATCAGGAAAGCTCAATATCTTCCAGGGCAATATAGCCTAGTGAAGAAAACCAGCAATGCTGATCTATAAGAGACAATATGCTTGGGATTAAGGAGAAAACCACAGAAAGTCCTTTTAAGAAGGGATTTAAACTTTGGAAAACAATAAGAAGCAAAAGGAGTTAATAAAAAAAATCTAAAATACAAAATGAGGAAAGCTTGATGTAGAAAGAGCAAGGAATGAGAAAAGTATGCTAAAATGAAAAAAAAAAGTGAACTGGCAGGTGGTGAGGGAGATGAGAAAAATAAACAGAACAGCCATAAAACGCATAAGGTGAGAATATCAGACTACAAAAGGCAATCTTCAGAAAAGGTGGGGATTATGAGGCACAGGAAAAAAAAAGTGAAAAAATCAGTCTGGTTTGTCTCAGCTTTAGGAGAGGACAGGGTAGGGAAATGAAGAACTAATCACAGATAATATGGCTGATGTTGAGGCACAAAACAAAGACACATGGAAAGGCTTATCCACTGAACCAAAATTAAGACTAGTGATGAACTGTGCCTAAAAATACACATGCCATGTTTTGATAGTGTGGGCAAGACGGGTCCAAAGCAGAGCATCACTGTTTTTAAAAAAGGTATTTTCTTGGCAATAACAACAAAAATGACACAAGCATGAGGGGAGAAAGATGAATGGTGAGAATCAGAGGGGAAGAATAGAATTTCTGGGTTTTGTTATCTTTAAAGCAGTTGTACCTCTCCAAGAGGGAGATAAGGGAGGCAGAAACAGAATTATTGATGAGTACGTGAGCAGACAAGAAAGAAGGAACACACCTGGTTGCTATGAGCATACCAATACCACTGGCCAGGAGCAAAAGTGCTGCTGATAGCGTAAATATAGACATAACACGGGGACCTAAACAATACCCTGGGCACAGTGCTAAAAGAAGAGCCTCAAAACTGCTAGGAACTGGAGCAGTCGGGCTGGAAGTGAGGTGAAGTGAAACCCCAGCACCACGATAAAGAAGGAGGAACAAACTGTTGGGTCAAACACAGCGCTGGGGATGTGATTCCTGAGCAAAGCAAGGGTGTCTCGTAGCAGGATGACACAGAGCAAGAGCACTGAAGGGCAAAGTGCTACAAAGCAGCTCAGCCCTTAGTGTGTGAGGATTATCATTAAGGGTACATTTCTTTCCTGCAGCGTTTCTTTCTAACTCGGTGCACTCCTAACTTGGTAAATTCCACTAACTTGTGTCTGAGGTTCTCTTCCCAGAAGGAGAAAAGCAGAAACAGAGGAGGGTGAAGGAACAAAGTCTGACATGCAGGGAAGCGTAGCATCACCATTTTTCTGTGTTACAACAGCTACAGCAGCACTGCCCACTCAAGCAAATCGATATTTTGACCTTACAGACTTCAGCTACAGCATAAGCAGCACCAGGGAAGGCTTTGAAAACAAGAGAATGGAAGTGCTCAGTCACTACAGCCAAAACAGATTACAGGGCAAGGATGAGAACAAGATGTAAAAGACTCCAGCAGCCTGTTGTCCACAGGACAGAGAGAGGCTCCACAAAGTGATGTCGTTGCTTTAAGGCAAATGTTGATGGCAGCTCATATGGTAGGGAACCATGTTAGGCTTACAAAGGAAATATGGAGAAAGAGGAATCACAGAATCATTTAGGTTGGAAAGGACCTCTAAGATCATCAAGTCTAAGTTTGACTGACCCCCACCTTGTCACCCAGCCCAGAGCACTGAGTGCCACGTCCAGGCCTTCCTTGAACACCTCCAGGCTGGGCACTCCAAACCTCCCTGGGCAGCCCCTGCCAATGCTTGACAGTTCTTTCAGTGAAGAAATTGCTCCTGGTGTCCACCCCGAGCCTGCCCTGGCCCAGCCTGAGGCCGTTCCCTCTGCTCCTGTCCCTGTGCNCTTCATCTCTCTCGTGTCAGTGCTAGGACTGTAGGACCCCCTATGTCACAGAACCCTTCTTTCAGACACCATTTCAGTACTCACAGCCCCACACAGACCTGGCAGCACTGATCCCAGAGGGACAGGTAAGGAGGAAGAGTTCTCCATCCATTCTTCCTATGGAGAGGAAGCACTGCCAAAATTTTCCAGCACAAACTGGGAATCAGAGGACGCAGGCAGCAGTGTCCAAGGGCACTACAGCACCACACAAATGTGAAGAGCAAATTGCACACTCCCAGAACCGTGATGAGCCTGGCATGTGCAATCACCTCTCACCACAGCAATGACAAGAGCATTCATCTCTCTATAGCCACAGAAACGGCTTTAAAATGGAAGAGAATAGGTTTAGATTGGGTATTGGGAAGAAATTCTTCCCTGTGAGGGTGGGCAGGCCCTGGCACAGGGTGCCCAGAGAAGCTGTGGCTGCCCCTGGATCCCTGGCAGTGTCCAAGGCCAGGTTGGACGGGGTTCTGAGCAACCTGGACCAGTGGAAGGTGTCCCTGCTTAATGTAAAGGTGCTGCAAAGTACCAGTTTGGTCTACTTTTTCTGGCAGTTATCCTGCAATTCTTTTAGAAGAATAATGCAAGATGAAAGGTAACTTTTATACAGTTTTCCTAAAGTCCCTTTACTCTTATGTGGAGCTTTTAACTGGGAAGACAAAGCGGGCATGGAGGGAGAAGATGTGTCAGACCATCCCTCACATCCACATGCATCTACAGCAAAGAGAGAACATTCATCAAAACAGGTAATGGGATTCTTCAGGAAGCAAAAAAAAACCCTTCTGCCCATGCTTCACTCTTAGAAAAAATTGGTGCTGTAAGTTTAAAACTCTGCCTTTGGCTTGCGTGAGCTGCATTTCCTCAGCAGATTATCCCTGATCTCACTGCCCTTGGCAGCATTAGAGGGGGTCACATTTTTACACGGCTGAACTACTTGAACAATTTCTTCAAAGTATGAAATAAAAACATTCTTTCCTTCAAAGCAGCCGTGAATGCTTTCTTCTTTATTCTGTTTGTTCAGTTTTTCTTTTTAAGTCAATAAACACTTTATACCTTGTATTCATTGCAAGAAAAACAAATTCTACTCCATTACTTGTACCTACATTCTGTTTACAGCATCAGCTGCCGAAAATGAAGCATTTCACACGTGCCTTCTAAGATGCTAAGTGCAGCCCCTAAATTATTTTCTCCCCGGCAAAAGTCCTAATTGCATTTGGCAGGAATGGAGCGGGGAGTGACATCTCTGATTATCTTCTGCCAAGCCTCAAAGAGCTGCTTTGTCCTCTTTCCCAGCTCCCAGGAGAGAACCAGTGCAGTAAACACCATCTCCTTAGGTACTACATGTAGCAGCAGCAGCAGTGTTTGCAAAGGTCACCTAGCAGAAGGCATTCCTGCCAACTTCCCTTCAAATCCAAACGCTTATTATGGACTATTTAAAGCAGAGCCTGCTTATACAAGGTGGAGTGAACCCAAACTTCACGTTACAGCTCTCTTTTGTTAAAAATGGGTAAGATTTACCCAAGTGTTAATAGGGTACAGGAGATGGATGGGGTATTGCTGATATGAGGTGACCAAAAACTTATTCAGCCCCTTTTACACAGACATTATACTCAGCCTACCTCTACTGAGACCCTAGAAAGATGAAGCAGAAATTCCTGAGTGCTTTTTCCTCTTTGAAACATGTATTCTCTCAAACAAGTCTAATAAAGGAGATTACTTCCAACACTGAGTCAGCTTCTATTTCTTTTTTTTTTTCATTTCCTAAATAGACTAATAGGATTAGCAGTACTTAATCCTGAAATTCATATTCAAAAGCAACACCACCCAAACCTTTGCCATGGGGACCAGAGTAGAAGGCGAAACCCTGAAGGGTTTTTTCGTGGTCCTTCAGAAACTGTTAAAATGCAGTCAATAAACTCATCCACTAGAGACTAAGAAGGAAAAGGCCTCTGAGAATCCAGAAGGTCTCGCTGCTCTCAAAATAAGACAGAACAGATTCCTGTATGGAAAATCTTAATTAGTTACCAAACCACTTCATCCGAGGCGTATTGGGTTCCTGCACTCATATCCTCACTTGGTGGGAAGTGTCCTAAAGCTGAGCTCTGTGTCTGCAGCCTGTTCCTGTCACTCCAACAGGGCCCTTTTTCTCCTCCAAGTCACGTCACTGTGCAGGGCCCTTTCTCTTCGTGCTGTCACAGCTCTTCTGTCCACCCCTGGGCACGCCAGGCCACTCCAGCTGGAGGCTGTCTCCCTCCCTGCACTCTCCTGAGAGCCCCTTGTCACTTCTGTGATTTCTGTCCCTGTGTTCAGCACTGCGGTGCCCAAGAGCAGGAACTCCCAGGGAAGTCTGATCCAGCCCCACAGCGGGAGCAAAGAGCTTCCTCCAGCCTGAAGGTGCAGAACAAGGGAATGGAATGTGGTGTAAAAGGGACCTGTAAGAGACGGTCCGAAGATCCCTCATCTGCCTCACGATCATCGACAAGGACTGAGACCCTAAAACCCCAGAAGGACTTTTGGCAGGGGGGTTCTGGCCTGGCTGAGATGGATGCTGGCCAAGCATTGTCTGCAGGTGCGCTCGCTGTGACGCATTCCTGAGAAAATGAGCGTGGCTACGGTACACCGGTCCGGATTGCGAGGCAGTACGGAATGGTTTGTGCTGCACGCTCACTCCTGCTGCCCCAGACAATGAGACTCCTGACTATGCTTGTGGTTTGGTCAGATAGCCCCCCCAGCTTTCTAAAAGGACTATAAAAATGACTTTCCCGACTCCCCACTTTCGAGTACTCCCCACGGAAGACGACGCGTCCCTCGCCTGGGTTTCACGAGGACGTCGCCCGTTGGTAGCTATAACCCCTCTTTCTCCTCTTTTCTCTGCTATACTTTATTTCCTATATCTCTCCCTCTTTCTATCGCATTCATATGTAACACCAATAAAGTCCTTTTATGATTAATTGAAACCCCCGTCCAGCTACTCTTTTGCACCCTGAGATCGGCTATAGAACCTATCACGATTCCCGCTGGTTCGGATCGTGACAGGACCCTGGGAAGAAAGGAGCTGCCAGATGGGTTGCCACTGAGCACACGTAAACTGATTTTTGTAGGAAAATAACCATGCTCACATTTGGTTTTATTATATATACCTCATAGACATTTTCCTTTGAGTCTTCTTTTTTTTTGTTTTCTAGCACCTGGATATCCCAGATTTGCTTCTCACACATGAATACTCCAAATGGACTGATTAAAAAAAAGAAAAACAAAACTACAGCACAAAATGCTTTTCTCCAGTGCATTCCTCAGAACTGCCAGGAATAAACTTGCAGAAAATAGGATAAGTCTCCAGCAGACCTGCAGCCCAAAAGACTTCACATTCTGAGTTTAGAAGTTACAAGCTTCTCTAATTCGAGGTTCTGTGCATTATTAATCAGAAATCATGCAAACAACTCCAAGAAATATATTTCTGATGCCCAACATATGAAATAGTGCAAACTGTTTAAGAAAGAAAGACAAATTGAAGTAAAGTTACCAGATCTTGCCCTTACAAACAGCAAATCAATCTGGTTTACTTCAGTGGGCTCTACCATTGCAAATGAGGGAAGAATCACCTGAAGTTTTTTAAGCTTTATTTTTCAGCCTTCTGCCTCTTTTTGGCTGGCTGGCTGCCTGGCAGAGGCTGCATCTCTGAAACAGCCTCCCTGATGCATTGTTTCCTGAAAACAAAGAATTCCAAGAGGCAAGCATAATCATTCTCATTGCTGGGCTCTGGAAACAAATGGCAGGAGACATAAATTATGAGAAGACCTCTAAGTTTCTGTCTGATGAGGAATAATGAACTGCTGGAAAGACAGAGAAAAATTGAAGTGCGAAGTCGTGTAACATTTTACGCATTAATAACATAATCAAACTTTCTAAGTTGATCATTTTTTACTCATTTTTTTAGAAAGGGATCAGAGTGTTCTGCCTTAGGATATTTTTTTTTTCTGGACCATTTCATTACTGTCATTACCAGGTGAACGTAGGATAACAGTCCTTTTACTAATTGACTTACTTAACCTTAAAGCACCTAAACCATTTTTCAGCTCCATCCTGCAGAAAGTCCAACATTCACAGCTGAAAAAAGCTCATTATCACTTTTTTTTTAGAGTACGTGTGAGTTTTAAGTAGCATTTTGGGTTTATCATCAGCACAAACACTCAAAAGTCTAAATATACCCTGGTACATCCTGAACTAAAAGTTCATTCTGTAGAACACAATTCCATTCCGCCTTTCTCTGGCATTTCAGAGATCTCCAGAGGCCCCGAAGGATGACAACGAGACCTTATTCTGCAAGGCTGATAGATGCAAACCTCTCTTTGGTGCACCAGGTTTTCCCCACGGCTTAGATGCCCAGAATATTTCAGTGCCTGTGGGCTACTTTGCTGGTGACATCTTCATTTGTCATGCACATGTTTGTCTTTACATGCATGAACTGAGAGACTCCAACCTTTCTAAGAATTTTAGGAAAACAGAGCTTAATTTTGCTTGGGTTTTTTGGTTGTTTTTTTTTTGTTTGTTTGTTTGGTTGGTTGGGTTTTTGGGGTTTTTTTGTTTGTTTTGTGGTGTTTTTTTAATGGTTTTTGTTAGTTTTGTTTTTTAATTAGAAAGAAATAGGATACAGAATAAGTTATTTTCATCAAGGTCACTGGGAAGAGTGTAACAAGTTTTTCCAGTGTTTGTTACTATTTTGGATTTAAAACAAATAAAACCAAAAAAACTTTAAAAAAAGCAAAATTCATAAACAAAGTAGCATTTCGAGACCAAGAAGCCAAAAATGAAAAATAAAGAGCTCATTGTCAGGTTGCAAATAATCTTTTATCAAAACAAAGCCAGGTTTTTAAAAAATCTGTATTTAATCCTACTAATTACATGTCCCTAGGTTGTGCCTCTAAATTCTCCTTCACCCCAGAATCACTCAGGCATGTGGTTCATGCCCAGCCTTCAGCATTTCAGATTTGATTTACTACAGCAGCATATCTAAACCAGAATCCAGAAATGTCCTGGCCCAGGAAGAGAGGAAAGGAAGGAAGCTCTCTGCCCAGCTGGCAGTCACCGAGTTGAGGACCCCAAGTTAAGGAAACTGCAGATTTTCATAGATTATGACAAAATTTACCAGTCTTCAGAGGCTCTGCCAGGGTCAGCACCAGGCTCAAAAAGAAAGGTGGACCAAAAAAAAAAGCAGCAGATTGTAAAGGCAGGTTGGGGGAACACATTTTGTGGTGTGTGAGCTCCTTTCTTTCTTGAACTTTCCAGTTCAACAACTATTGCCTAGGCTTCCACGAGGATTCTCTATCCCATGTCCTCCACTTCCAGGTAAATACTGTGGAGTCTGAGCAATTCTGAGAAGTCTTAGCCGAGCTGAGGGGTTTCCTGAACACCCAGTAACAAGCTGTTCCTACTACTCTTACTATTAACAATAAATGAATAGTCCAGCAGTCCTGGGCAAGCGGGCTGCAGCCCCACATTTATATCTGGGTAATCTCAGCAGTGCCAGCTCTCAATGTGTCGGTTTTAAAGCACTGTTATAGTTCACTGCATGTTTAATTTTTCATAGTTTATAAATTTATAACCATTTCTGTTTGTGGTGTAGGAAGGTCTGGAATCAGGAGGTCGATATTGGATCATTTTAAGGTGCAATCCACAAATTCTATCTTCCTCTGTGCCAGCTGGAGAATAGAGTTCAGGAAGCCTGCAGAACTTTCTGAGGAGAAATAACACTTTTGTGAGAGTGGTCAATGCGTTTATCAAGAGCTTTGCAGGTTGCCTCAGATGTGGGGCAGGAGCTCAAATGGCAGCTCCCCAGAGAGCAGTGAGTTACACCAGACCAGAAATACTCAAAGAAGGTGATAGCACAGTCAAAATAAGATAAGATAGAAGGTGATAAACAGTCAAAATAAACATAATACCGAACATATTGATGGTGCTGTAGCATCAGGGTGTTCATGACCTTTCCCTTAACCTCTGCTCTGTGCTGCCCTTTGAGACTGTGGGGTCTGAGCAAGCCTTACTTGGAGCCACTTGGACCTGCAGCTGTTTCTGCCTCCCCTTCCTTGGTTCCTACTCCTTCCCACAGAGGAGGGATGGTGGCTGCTGCACAGCACCTCTGCTCTAGCTCTGGGACAAGCACAAAGCAAGGTGCATTTTGCATCTCTGCCCTCTGATTGGTCACACACCGCTTTGTTAGAGACAAAGGCATCATAAAACCATGGGATGGTTGGGCTTGGATGGAAACTTAAAGATCATTCCATCCCCCCTACCATGGGCAGGGACACCTTCCACTGTCCCAGGTTGCTCCAAACCCCAGTGTCCAACCTGGCCTTGGACACTTCCAGGGATCCAGGGGCAGCCACAGCTCCTCCAGGAGTCCTGTTCCAGTGTCTTGCTATCCTCACAGAAGAATTCCTTCCTAACATCTAATTTAAACCTACTCTCTGTCAGTTTGAAGCCAATCCCTCTTGTCCTGTCACTGCGTGCCCTTGTAAAAAGTCTCTCCCCGTCTTTCTTGGAAGGCCACAGTGAGGTCACCCTGAAACTTCTCCTTCCCAGGCTGAGCAATCCCAACTGTCCCAGCCTTTCCTCACAGGAGAGCTGCTCCACCCCTCTGATCCCCTTGGCTCTACAACACCTTCCGTGTTCAACAGCAGCCAGAGGGTGATATCGTCATTCAGAAAACTCACTGCACAGACAGTGACCAAAGACACCCCCACCCACAGATCCTCTACCCAAAATAAAGAGATGGATGGTGGTAAGGATTTGCACCCACATCTCCAAGCACAGAATCTTCAGCCACAAGATTCATTTTGCATGAGCTTTACACACAGGGCACACACTCCATCCTTAAAAAAGTCCCAGAAGGGTCCCTGTCCTCCCTTTGGCACAGGGGACATTTTAGAGCCCCGAGAACACGACTGGAACAGCCCTCCCGGGTGGCACATTTCTCATCCCGTGGGGCCCTTCGTGGCCTTTGAAGACAAACAGAGCCAAATCTTGGCAGACACAAAACAGAGCCAGACCTTGTGGCCTCTGCTGCCACTTGATTGTTTACACTTCTGTCTCGTACAAGCAGTATTTCAGTGGATTAGGCCCAAAATATGAAAAAGCTGGTTGCAAGACAAGCACAGACAGAGAATGCCTTTTCCCAGGCAGGTCCAGGAAGAACAAAACCTCCCCTCTCCTATGGCTACTGAATTCTGTGAATTAACCCTTTGCACACTGCAGGTCCAGCTGGGTTTTCTTCAGGAGCAGTGTGAAATTAGCAGCAAGGAACAACCACGGTTCTTAAAACCCAAGTATTGATTATGCTAAGAGCAAGAACACAGAAAGTAGACAAAGCAATTTTAGGACAGAAGTCTTTGTGTCCATCTGCCCTTATCATTGTGTAACGATAGCTCAGGTCAGCCTGACTCCTTCAGAAGCTCAGCAGAGAGGCACTTCGATCCCAGCAGTCCCCTAATAGCTTCCTCTTCGGGAAGGAGAGGATCCCTTTTTAGCCACACACAGTTCCTCTGCTCAGATCAGCTCCAGCACTTCCTCTGCATCTTCAGATGCCTTCTCTGTTCCTGCGTCTTTTCTCAACAGGCCTGATTTAACATCTCCACAGAGCAGCTGCCCCCTTTGAGTTCATACACCTTGTCCACAGCCCAGAGCAGTTGCATTTTTATGATGCCCTGTATTCTGTAAATACTGGTAGAAGGTTGTGTTACAGAGACAAATGTTAATTCTCTGTCAAATGGCTCAAGATTTAAAGCACCACGGTACCATCAAATTTAATTAACGCAGAGTTGGATTAAAGTCAAGATTTACCTGAAGATTTATACATGGAGAGCTGACAAAAAAAAAAAAAAACAAACACACAAACAAAACCTTTTCACAAAGACTGATATTTAAAATTACTTTTATTTTTATTTACTCAAAGAATACATATTTGGAGTCACAAAAATAGAGAAAAACAAGATCCACCGAATACTGGCGAATACAAAGGGTACAGACACTTAAAATTGTTTCTATTTCTGACATTTCATTTATTTTCTGTATGCGATACACAAAAAACCAAATGTGCACGTTGACTGTGGCATTCATTGCATACAGATGACTTCCCCTGCGAGGAACATCTTGGATGTAGTTACATTTGGCTCTCCGGGAGGACTTTTTTTTATATCTCCTTTCCCAAGCAGCTGTTCACATTGCTCTTCTAAGGCCCATTCCTGCCAGAATTCACAAATGCACTGGAACTTCTCACCTGTACGTGGCACAGCCTAATCCTTATCAGATGCCTAAATAAATAAAGGAGCAGAGGAGGCAAGGCAGAAACCCCACCAGAGGCCCTGCTGGGATGATGCCATGGGAGGACAGGAGGGTTTCACACACAGCATCTCCTATGCAGCAGCTGCCTGATGTGCATTTACCACGAGACTGATCCAGGGCTGTGGAAAACAGGATGAGAAGAACTTTTACCAAACAGCACGAAAAAAAGGACAAGTTTTCTCTTAAACACTTAAAGGCTATGCTATATCTTCTATGCTCTGAAAACTATACACTCCTTGGACTGGAATTGCTTTAGCCAGGAGTGTGGTAACGTATCTTAGCAACAGCGGCAAGGGGGAAGACTTACTGTACTGTAAAAGAATTAAAACAAAATGCACATAGCTGCTGACTGTTCTAAATACATCCCTACCACTCTGAGGGGGTGTTCAGTTATACTCCTGATTACTTTTCACATTCCCTTTTCCAAAGGGGCGGGGGCATTTCTCCAGTTTTCAGCTCACCCATGAAGAGCCCCAAGCGTTTTAATTCCCCTTCAGCTTCAGCTGCTGCTAGACAGGCCCCACAATGTAACCTGTCACTATCCCAGCTACGTTAGGAAAAGCCATTACTGTAACACCCCGGAGATAACCTCTTTGTGTGCGCCTGGCTGCCACTCCCTCAGGTGTTCAGCTGCCATCAACCCACAGCAGCATTTTCCCTCTGTCTGCAGCAGGTGAGACCAGACAGAGCAGGGCTGCAATATTTCACATTCCTACCTGTCAGGCAAGTAGAGAGCTTTGTGCAGCAGGGGAACTTTGCACAATTTCACCTCTTACCGAGGTGTGTGGTTTCCCACGAGCACAACCACCTCCTTGAGAAGAAGCTTCATTTACAGCCTCTCCTCCATCCACAGCCAGGGCAAGGTCCTTGCAGGCTTCCTACCTCTCCTACAGCGTTTTGCTTCTTGCAGAGAGCTCCACCGGCCAGGACAGGGTCTGCAGCTCCCTCCTGCCATGGATGCAGGAGGAAAAGCATCCAGCTGCACCAGAAGCACTGAACTGATCCAAGAGAGGCCCTACAAAGTGAGCATAGGGGCTCCTGATTTGAGGTGGCAGAGCCAGAGTAATGAAAACATCGGCGAAAAGATGTGAAAACACCTTTTTTTCCTCCAGCAAGGGAAGGTGGGCTTCTACTTTCCTTGTAAGGATTATCCTCTTCAAGCAACTCCAACAAATGGCTACGATTAACAGCCTCACCCGAGTATCCTTCCCCCAAACAGGCTGCTCAGCCTTCCCAGGAATGAGCATCACCACTGCCTGCCTCTTAGTGAAACTGCATTTAATACCTGTGAAACACCTGGAAATCTTGCGGAGGATTACTCCAGCTCAAAGAAGGGAAGGAGGGAGCTCTTTCAGTTTACTCTGGCAGGGGAGGGATCTTAGTCCACGCAGTTCAGCACAGATTTACACACAGGGAGAGCCCAGGTGGTTGCCTAGGACAGCAAATTGATCAGAGAGAGAACCGAGAGAACACATGACTTAAGCTGGATATTTTTCAACTTTATCTACTACCGAGGACTGGGGGAAGAGCCAGAAACAACCACAGAGTGACTCTGCTTAGACTTGCCCAGTGTTACATTTCAAGGCTTTTGGACTATCCGCTCCCTCCAACGATCCATCAGGCACTGCCATTACTCCAGAGATGTCGAGACTAATTCCATCCTAAGTGTTCCCATCTTTCAAAAGGCCGCACTTGACTGCCGTTATTAATTCCGTGCATGATGAAGACATTTAAAGCCTCGCATGCTCTCTCGAGCAGACGCCTTGCGTGCCTCGCTCCTGCCGGTGCAGCAGCTGAATTTCCACGCGCGCACACACACACGCCCGCTCCTCACACCGGCCGCCGCCGCCTGAACTGGCACACGGGGACACGCTCCCGCATCCCCGGGTGACCCCGCATCCCCACCGCCACCTCCTCCTGCCCGACCACAGCCTCCGCTCCCGCGGGGTCGTGATGGCAGCGGCTCCCCACGGAGGCTGCTGGGGCCCGGAGCCCCGTCCGCCCCGCCACCGCACCGGGCGGGGACCGCAGCCGCGGCAGGCGACCGGAGCCGCGGGTGCCCGCTCCGCCGCCCTCCCTTTAAGGCTTTCGGAAACTTTTCTCGCCGCCGTGCCGTCACGCTCCGGTAGCGGGGCTGCGGGCAGGGCTGAGCCGAGCCGGGAAGTTTCTCCCGTGGGCGATGGGTCGGAGCAACTTTCCCACACGGCCCCCGGAGCTCGGAGCGCTCTGGCTGCCCGGGGGCCGTGCGGGAGAAACGCGAGGAGGAGCTCGCTTTGGGGGAGGGGGAGATGGAGCTGGGGCGTGGGTAAGCCTCTCCCTTCTTCCTCCTCCTCCTCCTCCTCCTCCTCCTCCTCCTCCCCCCTCGGCTGCTCCAGTCTGGCAGCCAGGCGGCCGCTGCCTCCGGCCGGAGCCGCCGCACTTGGGAAGCGACTCCCGGCCCCGCGCTGCCGCCGGGATGGGGACGCCGCTGGCGGCTCCCGGGTTGCTGCTCCTCCTGGCCGGCACCGCGGGGCTCTGCCGGGCGCTCTTCTCCCTCCCGCTCCGCGTGTCCCACCCCGCCGCCCCCGCCG
>VYZQ01061975.1:61855-84720 GCA_013400655.1 Mystacornis crossleyi | reverse complement strand
TGCTTGCAAGAGTTTTTCTTGCCACCTTCTAATCCCATGTGAAATTTCTCTTTCTCACAGAAGCTATCAGTAGAGTTTGTAAACTATGGACACCTGCAAATTGTTTATAGTACAGTAGAGAAATGTTTGGACAATGGATGTTTCAGGATTTTAGCCAGTCGTCCTAAGGAGGTGGCTGATCCTTTGACCAATCACACTATGAAGAAAAAAGTCTATAAGAGAGTTGTAAAATAATTAAATAAATCAATCTTGCTGCACAATTCCTGCCTGCTGCATCTCTCTCTCCCTCCGCTCAGCTCCGGGAATCAGCGATAAGCATACAACAAGGAATTGCTCTTTAAAATGGTTTTACTCTAAGACTTCACATTTATTATTTGACTGTGGTTTAAAAAATCTGTGGGGATAAAAAACCTAGTATTACAACTTTCTACCAAAAAGAAGCACTGTTCTCTGAAACACAGTTGTGAAGAATATACTACTGCAACAGGATGAAAGTTTCCCTTCAGGTAAGTTATAGATTTCTTGATTTACAGGAAAATGTTAGTTAGAGAGTTATGTGGAGAGAAGTTACTGGCAATTTGTAAATAGAATCTCTAGGAAAGTATTAAAGAAAAAAACTTTTAAGAGAAAAAATTCTCATAGTGTAAGAAACTGATGAGCATCCCAAGTCTCATCTTCCTGTTGTACATTTGGCACAGAAAAGGTTGGAGATGCATACCAAACAGAAACACTTGGTCCCTCTTCATCTGGAAGAAAAATAGTTGGACATTTGCAACTGAGTACATAAAGTGTTACTATAATGGGAAGTGTTTTCTTTCCTTAAAATGCTGCAGTGTGAATTGTATTAACTTGTTTGCACAGTAGTCAGATGGTTTTTTTAACTTGAAATTGCTTGAATGGTAACTACTCATTTATGACAACAGCAGTACTTTATTCGGAAGGATTCCGGCGGCTTTTTCCTGACTTTGCTTTGGGGAAATGTTTTGATCCTTGTTGATGCTGGACCCAGAGGACACTGACGTAACATGTTGGTTGTTTAATAACATTTAGCAGTAGCAAAGGGGTGCGAAGGAGATGTAGGTATGTGGAATTTATTTAAACAAATTGGAATTCAGCCAAAACTCAGATCAACAGTCCCAATCTTGCAAAAAGCACGAGGAGACTTGTAATAGTTGGTAAGTGAACTGAGCTTTCATTTTTGTGTCACCTTGACAATTGTGTTGTAAGCAATCTGTTTTCTAGGGAATTTATTCAGTAATGTTGTGAAGGATAGTGTGTACCACTTACTAAATTACTAGTAATTACTAGAGATTACTTCTGGCAGCATTCTGCCCTGTTTTTACATCTTTCACATAAGCACCAAGCTCAATCTTAGCATTTGAGAACAGGCAAGAGTAGCTTGGAGTAGCAGAGCTGCAGGTGTAATATGGTGCAGTTGCATGCCCACTAGAATTTTTAATGTGCTGGTTTTTTTTTTTCCATTTTTTCCCCACTGTTGTTCGAGCAGGTTGTATAATAAGCTTGATAAGTTAATTAGAAAGGGGACCTTGAATACAAAGTAAGTGCTTTATTTCTTTTTTTTAAAATATGTTTATTACCCTATTGTAAGTGGGCAGAAATATTCAGCATTAATTAGTTTGCTGAAAAGACTGACTGCTGATAACAGGTTTTGTACGTACAAGGTATGATTTATGGAGCCAAATTCTAATCTGTTCTTTATCCCAGCCCCAGGCAGTATAGTTATTCTGAAGTAAGGCGAAGGATTTTGGTATGTCCTTGTAAGTGATCTTTCAACATGAATATGACAGGTTCTACCAGAATTATGTCTTTGCACTCTAAAAACGGGAGAAAAGTTAGATTCAGAAATTAATAATCTTGACATATTTCTGGTTTGCTTTGTAAGACATCTTGGAACACCAGCCTTTTATCAGAAGTTCACACACTTTGGTAATTTGGGAGCAGGTATTAGTGGAAGTCTAATGTGGCTTTCATGTGTAACTATCACTGAATAACATAAAATATTTTAAATGTACTTAGACCAGTTAGCAATTATTTTCTAGTCCAACTGCCAGGTATAGTAGAAATCTTCCAAGTCGCCTTCTGACTCCAAGCCAGATTTTTCAAGGAATGTCTGAATTTGTATGCTTTATTTTCTCTGTAATCCAGCAAACAGGGATGTGTGTAGTTTTTTGAATGTCAAGTTCCATGAGCCTGAGAGGAATCTGAGCTAGGTCTTAAGGTGTTAACTGTGCTTCCTCTTGAACAAACTGATCCTTGCATTCCCTGTCCTTCCTACTTTGCTGTCATGAAAGACCTTTCATAGAGCAGTAGCTCCACAAAGTGCAGGCTCAGCATAGGTTAAGGGCTGTAGCAGAGTTGACAAAAGACCCTTGTGTTATATTCAGGCAAAGGTTCTACTGCTATAAATAATGCATGTTTTAATTGGAAACTTCTAATGGAAATATCCGTCTCTAAAGGCTCATTGATTTCAGTACAATCTCCAGGGGCAGGTTCTGCTTATGTGCTGAACATACAACACATTCCCCAAATTTGTGGTTGGTTTTCTGCATCAGCACTACCTGCACAAGTGAGCTCCTTCCTATAAATTAAGACAAATGTCATATCTACATAATCATCTGGGAATTTCTATTGCTGTATATTATAAAAGTTGCATGAAACACTATTACAAGACTGGGTACCCACTGACGTTAGGAATTCTAGTTTCCTTTTTGCTAGGTTGATATTAATTGGAGGGTGCACCATACCTATTAAATTTGATTATTAGTAGGGAGTGAGTTTAAAAGCAGATAATAAACATTCATTTCTTGCCAGATTTCCCTGGGTTTAATCACACTGTGTCTGATGTTAACCACAGGCTTAGGCCTGCATGTACAGCTATACTATCTGGGCTGATACCTGGCTAGTTCATGAATCTGGAACTCTGATCCCATGCATTAGGATGGGCACAACTTTTTTTGCTATTTTAATTAAATTGATTTAAAACCACACACTAAGGCCTCTTCTAAATTTAACACCCTAATGACTTTCCTAAGGGTGTCTGATAGTTACCAAAGTGGTGTCTAAGTGTGTGAATACAAATCTGTGTGAAGGCCAGTAGTTTGCTTTGGGCTAGGTGGATTTTTGCATTAATTTGGATCCTTTCTGTTTGCATGCATTCATCAGTCTCGTTTTAAACTCATTTAATAGTGTCAAGATGAGTTTTGCAAATTCTATTAGCAGTTTACAGATATTAAAATAACAAATGAGCCCCTGATACACAGTTTTCAGAATTGTAAAAAAAAGGAAAGATTAGCGTGGCAAATATCATTTTATTGCTCTCCACTTTGAGCCTCCTAATTTCCTATTGTTTGTGGGCAAGCCGGAGCAACTTACACCTAGAATGCATCTAAGATGTAGAATTTAGGAATACAATAGGATTTAAATGTAGAGGTCCTGAGTGAAGTGGAATCCTTCCAGAAGTGCCTGACGGCTGACTTCAGAAAAGGCTGCAGGAACACCAGACCCCAAGCTTTGAGTGCCTATAGGCACCCGGTGTTTCAGCATGGGTATGTACTGAGTTACAGGTGAGCCAGGTGCCTCAGAGTGCCATCCAGAAGATGCTGACATTGAGTAGGGAGCCTTCAAGAGGCAAGATTGAACATAGGATTGGCTTGTTACCCCCAATCTTCAGACTGAAGTACCTCCAGCTGGTCATGATTAACTCATGAACTCTTACCTCTTGATGGATGGCTGGAGTTTGCTTTGACAAGACACAACCTGGGAAAGTCCTGGAGCCCCTGTCTTAGTTTATTCGTCTCTGTGAAGAGAGTGTGTAGAGGTTCAGAAGACTTCTTTGCAAAGTAAGAGAGTGTTTTGTATTCTGGGTTTCCCAAGAGAGTTCAGAAGGCTTAAAACCTTTTTGAAATAGGGTTTATCAAGTGTTCCTATGAAAGTGTTATGCATGAGGAGACCAGACTGCTAATTTCTATTTCAGAGACTATTCAAATATTCTGTATTAAGTGGAACAGAGTTTAGGTCACATCATTCCATGTAGCACATCTTAAATGTTATGTTGTATAGACCTTCTCTTATTTTCCTAATGGCTAATAGTGACTGAATTAGTCTGTTAGCAGTGGTTTCAGATGATCTACCTTTATGGTCAGAGCCCTTTCTTTAGGGGTGATGGAGATAACATAAGGCAGAAGAGGGTTTCTTAATTTCTTTGCTGAGGCTTCAAAGCACGTCCAGGGCAGAAGTGAGGCAAGGAAAAACAGTTCTGTCTTGTGCATGAGTCTTTTCAAATATACCTGTCCTCTTTAGGACAGTACTAGAAAGAGAGAAGAAAGATAACTTCCTCCCCTTCATTCCCTAGAAGATTCTTCTTGAAAAAAAATTCAGGATAGCTATTAAAACTAAAAAGGTAGGAAGGACAAGTCTGAACTAGATAGAACTGCTCAAATCTGATTTTTGTTGAAGAACTAATAGTTAATGCTGTTATATGTAGTTACCTCTAAATTCTGCAAGGCAGTGCATGGTGTGAGTACATTATTCTTTTCCGGATCATAAATATACAGGATTTAGTGGTATACATGATGTATGCTCTTGGACTGCATTGCACCTAAATCAGTGTTTTTAACTTCACATTCCTGTTCCAAGGTAGTTCTACATATAATGGGAAATCCGAAAGGCCAACAGAAATAAATCGACTACAAACAGAGCAGCAGTGTTCGCAGAAAATATCTTTAAAACATTTATAGATTGTGTTTTCTTATTTACACTATTTTCAAAATAAGCAGCTCCCTGTGGACTCCTAGACACAGAAAACATGTTCCAAGAGATGGCAAGTGAAGATGAACCAACAGAGGTAGGGTAGGTGAAAGTCCCATGCTATAAACTGATATTCAGCATTCTTTTGAGTCATTGCCCTGATAACTCCACAGCCTCTGAGTAATAAGGTCATACAGCAGTGACAAGCCACCATAGCCCCGGGAGAAGGAAGCTCTTTTTGCGTTCCCAGCCAGGCATATGCAAAGGTATGCCCATGAGCTGTTGCTGAAAGTGCTGATTGCATCTAACTGGTGTTAACTTATTCCGGTCTGAACTGTACTGAGTAATAGCTGTTAGCAGGAGCAGAAGATTTTTGCTCTTTACAGGTGTCGATTCAAGTCTTGCTAAAGGACAGTGTGCTGCTGTGCTTATTAGTAATTCTTACCCTCGAGGAAAGGGGTCTGTAGCACTCCTATTTTGTGTCATGAAGAATACTTTGGCCAGAATTTTAGTATTCTTGCCAGTACGGGCTGGCAAGAAAGCGTGGCTCCCTGTCCTTCTTATCTCTCCAGTGGCCCTGCCACTGAGGTTGCATGTACTAGCAGCTCTTGTCCGGAACGAGATTGCTTAGGGAGTTGTTCTCAGATTTTTGCTACTGACGCACTTGCTGTGAAACAATGTCTCTCCCTGGCTCCCAGTTTGTAGGAGTGGGTGTGTCCAGTGTTAGAAAAGGCCACGCACTCGTAAATAGCTGCATTACTGTTTCATTGTCAGTGTTCTTTCTTCGTACGCAAGTACAAGGAAGCAACAACCTAATATAATGTTATAACCTAATAGTAAAGAAAGCTTCGCTTCCTCCGCGATAGTCGGTGCAACTGGCTCAAGGCGTTTGACTGTTGTCTGAATTTCGGAAATGACGTCTTGGTGATTGGAATGCCCTTTCTTCACTTGCCAGCTGCTGCGTGGAGGTGCCTCAGTTCCATTTTCTTGTGGCAGCTTTAATTTCTGTTTCCTTAACAGAAAGTGAGCAATGCAGCACACCTTTCCTAGCATGCAATTAATCCTGCCTTAGTCACTGCTGGCGGAACAGGCAGAAACAGATCATTTGATAGAAACTGTCTCTAATTAAACTGAAGCAAACGTGTCCTGTTAAAGATTTGAGGAAATCTCTTCAGGCAAAAAATCTGCTTCCTAAGGATGGACTTAGCATGGCCTTCCTTGTATTGTACTTTCCTTCCTGTAGATGACAGATATGGTTAAATGCTGGTACCATTTCCGCAAGCAAAGCAATATCTTTACTCCACGCCCTGCTACAAGGGGTTACGCTGGCTGTGGCTGATTCTTCCCAACCTGGTCTTATACTAATTTTGAACTTTCCTGGAGCCAGATGTGTGACTGAGCTTTGAAAACTTTAGTAGCCTAAGAAGTAATGCATTCCATCTACAGTTTGGTAGTTGGATACCTTCTAGAGGCAACGGAAAGGGTGTCCTGGAAGTAATCAATCCCGTTCTGATTGGGGTGGTGCGGTAGCAAGGTGTTTGCTTCCTAGGTGTAGCCACAGCATGAAGTGTTCTAACAGCCAGCATCTCTGCTCTCTGCAAACCCAGCTTTGCAAGAGGATCTCCATAGGATCCCTTTCAGTTACATTTTCAGAAAAATTAAGTGCTTTTAATAGTCAAATTAGTTACTAAAACTCCTTTTTACAATCATCTGAAAATTGTAATGGTATTTAAAAGAGACAAGTCCCTGCAGTCTTGTGCTCACTGTGGAATTTGGGTAAGTAAAAGCAGTACTGTCCATCATGTTTTTCTCTACTGTGTTTGAGAGAGCTACTCAGACTAAGATCGATGGAGTCCTACTATATGGCAGATTTGAAGAAAAAGTAGCACAGTGGTATAAATTTTAAGGCCAAAAGAGATCATAAGATCAACATCTCCCAGGTTACTTATCTTCTGCCATAAACATGGCCTGTATGCTATCTGTAGCCATAGCACAATATTGCTTTTGTAATAGTCTCACGTAAGCAATTTCATGAACAGCCTTATTCCCAAAGTGTGTATATGCATGTTTCATGTCATCTCGTATGGATTCTCTGATGTCTAATTCTGTGGCCTGTTTCTCTGGGGGGGAAATAAGCGATCCTTGGGTTAAGAAGAAATCTGCTGTGTTAAGGACTGGCTGAGCTGTTTAATACCTTTATTGATGAGCTAGATGAGGGGACTGACTCTCCCCTTAGTAAATTCGCAGACAACACCAAGTTGGGCAGGAGTGTTGATCTGCTGGAGGGTAGGAAGGCTCTGCAGAGGGACCTGGACAGGCTGGATCAATGGGCTGATACCAACAGTATAAGGTTCAACAGGGACAGTTGCCAGGTCCTACACTTTGGCCACATCCCATATGGAGCTACATCTGGCACTGGTGAGGCCACATTTTGAATACTCCATTCAGTTTAGAATTTCTCACTACAAGAAAGACATTGAGGTGTTGGAGAAAGTCTAGAGAAGGACAACAAAGCTGGTGAAGGGGCTGGACCACAAGTCTGATGAGGAGTGGTTGAGAGAGCTGGGGTTGTTTAGCCTGGGGAAAAGGAGACTCAGGGGTGTTGGGGCTCGCCCCCCCTTCCCCTGGTAAGAAGGGGCCCTGGAAGGGTTGGGACATACGGGTTTTTCCCTGCTCTCTGGTCACATGTGACCTAGTCCTGTTCTCATTGGCCTTTACCTGTCCCTCTGCCCAGGAAACTCGGTGGTTCTTCCCATGGGCGTTCAGTCTGGCCTAGGCCCCCAGCGAGAGCTGGGTGAAATAAAATCTCTGAACATCCACGCTAAGTATGGTCCCTTGATTATTTCCACGGGCATACCCGTCTCCAGGAAGGTTGCAGAGAACGGTCAGCAACACAGGGGTGACCTTATCATAGACTTAAGCCATGCCAGGGGAGGTTTAGGTTGGATATTAGGAAGAATTTCTTCACTGAAAGGGTGATTAGACATTGGAATGGACTGCCATTCCCATGCACAGCAAGGTGGTGGAGTCACCATCCCTGGAGGTATTTAAGGGAAGACTGGCCATGGCACTTTGTGCCATGGTCTATTTGACATGGTGGTGTTCACTCACAGGTTGGACTAAATAATAATCTCAGAGGCCTTTTTCAACCTAACTGATTATCTGTGATCCTCTCTCTTTTGTCTCTTTTCACAAATTATTTAAGCATTTCATACTTAGCAACCCCCTACTGTTTGTTGAATGTCATTAAACTTTGCCACTGGGTTCCAGAATTACTAAGAGGCAGTGGACAGACGCATGTTTATGTAGAGCACAAAGCCAAGTTTTATTTTCATAGGAAACCTGGCAATAAATTTAGAGTGAGGGGTGTGGTGATGTGGTAAGAGTATTTAGAAACAACTGATTGCAT
The DNA here is from genome assembly GCA_013400655.1 of Mystacornis crossleyi. NCBI lineage: Eukaryota > Metazoa > Chordata > Aves > Passeriformes > Timaliidae > Mystacornis > Mystacornis crossleyi. The sequence goes on along the minus strand of VYZQ01061975.1, from coordinate 76,544 downwards.
AGTGTGGTTGGCCCCAAAAAGCACAGAAAGGTCTCTGTGTCCGATCTCCCACCTTGCCTGTTCTCTGTAGTCCATTTCACAGAACTCCTGCTAGACAAGAGGTGGCTTGTTTTTTAATGAAAATACTGTATCATTTAAACCTAAAAAAAAAAAAAAGGCAGTTTACTGCTTCAGTTCATAATCAGTCTTAGCAGTGGGTCACAGTTAAAATGTTACTTATTTTATTCCTAAATTGGTGTTATTTTTTGGTTTAACTTTTTGCTATTGATTCTTGCAATGCATTTCTCTGCTAAGTGAGACAACCCTCGGAGACTAGCTATTTTTTACAATGAGGGGTGTGTGTGCTGTAACTGGATCATTCATGGTTTCGTTTTTTGATAAATGAAGCACATTGAATTCTTTGGGCCCCTATGATAGGGCATTTTCTCTAACCATCATATTCTGGCACCTCACTCTGTAATTGCAATCAGTGTGGTCAAAAACAATTTCTAAATTAATTGTCAGATTCTGGCTATGGTATGCTTTCTAACTGGCACAGATCCTGCAGAAAGAGAGCAATATTCAGTTTCCTATCAGCTTTGCACGATAAAAATGCACAATAAAGTAAGGATGGCAGCATCAACTAATTTGGGGGGGGGGGGGGTGTCTTTTTTTTTTTTTTCTTTCCAGTGTGGCTGGGAAGATGCTGCTTCAGTACAAGCTGTAGAACCAGCTAATTTGAAGCTGCATTTTTATATTTATATTTAGTTTTCCTTTTACAACTCTTGCATTCATTAGCAAGCATTTGTCGAACCATGCTGTTCTTTTGAGATCCTCAAATGCCCTGCTCAAAGCCAAGCACTGTGTGCATTCAGGAAGATGTTGGTCTATCACTACATGTTTCCATTTTTCTCTCTGTGAAGAACAATTTAAATTTATTATTGCCAGCTGTTTCTTTCTACAGTGTTGTGGTGTGCTTTCTTCTCATGTGATTAGTGATCCTGGTTGATTCAACTCCCTGCCCTGCACAGGGATAGCATCAAGGCTGCTCTGTTATGTTAAATTGCCTGGCAAGCTAGCATCACGAAAGATTTAAAACCGTAAGCAGAAAGAGCTTGTTTTTGACCAGATTTTGCTCTTTTATAAATCCCCTCTGGAGGAGTAATTTTTTGATTTATTAATTACAATAATAAACAGATGTGATTAAGTTTACAGCCTGTCTCAGTTTTATCTCGCGTGGTCATCCTCTTGTGATTTTCTTGGATAAATACTTGCACCAGTTTTGTTTGTTCGCCCCTATCTGATGCGTGAGAGCATCATGTCACTGATTGCTGAAAACCCCTTGCTCCCAGTGAGTTTCATACTGACACAGTACAATGCTTAACCCTCAGTCTCTGAGGGTGATCAGGGGAGACAAGTTAACCATTTCACCTTATGGCTAAACATTAATTACACAGAGCATACTAGTATCCATTTTTTGGGAAACATTTTAACCTAAAGCATTCAGTGATTAGTGCTGGCAGGTCATTTTTTTTCCTGTGGTGCTGCAGAGGGAAGTTAAATTTCACTGGCTGCATCTGTGCCTCTAGCTGGGTGATGAGTTGTATAGGTTTAAGATAACACTACTGACAAAATGAATGGGTTGAAAATCAGATTCTTCTGTTGTTACAGAACAGCTAGGCTAGAATGAAATGGCAGTGGTTCAAGCTCATGCTAGACAGACCATATGGTCCTTACAGTGAAATGTAGTGGTGTTGAATATGTGTATTGCTAGGCATAAGGACAACTACTTCAGCTTTCAGAACTGCTGGCAGGAGTCGTACATAGAAGAAATGTTCCCTTCCTCTATCCCTTAAAAGTCATTTAGGAGTGAAGCCAGTGTCCCTGCCTGTCTCATGCTAGAGCAAGGTGTGCTAGGAAAACATGCTTCTTATAAAGAAGTGGACATCATTAATATATTTCAACTATATATGCAACTTAGTTCTGAAATAATCAGCTAAAATCACAAAACTATCACTTCTGAAATACAGGACTGCAAAGGATCTCTTGGGTGATGGTGTCTTACTCCTCTTCTCCCAGTAATTAAATAAATGCTGATTAATTTATGAAATTCAATTTTGAGAGTTGTTCTTTTCCTGCCCTATTGTTCCAGAGCCCTGATTCTCTCCTACCTTAATTTTCTAATTCCCACCACAAATTCTAGACTTGCTTGGTGATGCCATTAATGGCATTTGAGATTTCTGAGAGAAATACCCTATTGTTTTGTGTCTGGGAGAGGAGATGTGGACATGACAAGTGTGTTTTGAGTAAAAAGTGCTGGTTGAAGACCTAGCTGTTGGCTACTTAGAGCTGCATAGTAGAAACAGTAGTTTTTCCAGCTTGCAAGTGGTGAGTGAGCCAAGTCATCCTCAGGTAGAGGAAGTAAATCCATAGTCTTCTAGGTAATCATCTTCTAAAGGCTTTTTCCCAGCTTTACAATTTGCATGGCCTTAATGAGTGACTGTACATACCTGAATTGGTAGATCTCCATAGGAGATTTTCACAAATCCCACTGTCTTTTATGTGGTGCTTTAACTAAATCAGAACAGGGATAAAAACAAATAAGCCCTGCTGTGACTCAGGCACAGGTAAGTCAATGCCAATGCAGTCATATGCTAAAGCAGATTGCTCAGACTGTGGAAAGTGTATCTCTATACCCTTATCATGGGTTGACACCCCTTCCTGCTCTTCAGGTTTTTCTTCCTTTTGGCTCTGTTTCCTTGAGGAAGTGGTTTGCAGCACAGGTGCTGTAATTTCCTCCAGAACTGGACAGAACCAATCAATTAACTAATTTGAATATCGACAGCTCTACTGAGCCACTTAGAGAAGGGGTACGCCCCGTGAATCCAGATTTAAAGGGAGAGTAGGAGGGAATTGCTCTCTTGTTCTTCCAGCGAAGACAGAGGTAACTGGGGGCCCACTCAGCCCCCTGGGGGGGCTGGACCGGCCCAGCAGGGCCCTGCTGGGCCCTGCCTGAGCGGCCTGGTGGGAGGCCAGGCCGGGCCATGGTCCAGCTCTGCAGCGGGGCCATGGCCTTCACCTTCCTCCCCTCGGCCCCAGGGGTNCTACAGAAGGACTTTAAATTTTTCCACAGGTTTTCTCTCTATAGCGAGGGGGGTTTATCCTGGAGATAGATGAAGAGAACTTTTGTTTTTCTGGAAGTGCTGCCCTTAAAATTCTACCCCCTGCAGCTAATGATGAATCCTTGAACACAGTTGTGGAGAAAGCTGTGGTTGAGGAAGGGGACTCTCACATGTCAACAGAAACCACCCCAGACGGTGGTTGTGCTGTGACGTGGATGCCATGAGAAGATTGTTCTTGTGGAAAAGTTCCATAGCTGAGCAAAAGAGACTTCTCTCACTCAATGGACTGACATAAGATTGTTATAGAGGGGCAAACTGACTGAACTGATTTTAAGTTTGTGTCTTTATATTATAGGTGGATGGAGGAGGTGCTGGAGAAAAGGGGGTTAATTTGCTTTAATTCCTTTTAATTACATTTTACTTTTAGTTGTAGTAAAAAATTCATTATAGTCTTTAAAATTTGGTGCCTGCTTTGTATTCCTCCCTGTTCTTATCTCACAGAAAGGGGAAAATGCCAATCAAACCACTACAACCCTTAATCACCCACTCTCACCCTGCTGTCCCTACACCCTCTCGTTCATCCTCTGGAGCTTTCTCTGCTCTTTTCAGGTCATGGTGCTATTAGTTCTGGTGCTGTGCCCTGCATACTGGGCAGCTAAATGAAGTGCGTGTGCATGTCAGAAGGCAAATCTCACAGGTTTTCTTTGGCTTTGCTTTCTGACTTCTGACTCCTGGATTTAGCTATTGATGTCATTTGCTAAAAAGCAGAAGGGATTGAGCTATTAGCAATAAGCCATTTCCTTCTGCTTTTTATTTTCCCTTCATGAAATGTTTTCACGCCCTTAAGCAGAGCATTGTTTGTGCATTGACCCTGCCTGAAACTGTGTATTATGCTGGCTGCCATCCAGGAAAGGAGAGAACAATTTAAATACCTCTCCATGCAGTGACAGCTGTAAAAATTGGGAATCACTGCATAGGTCTGGAAAGTGTGAGGAGCATGTGGCTTAGTGGTTTTGTCAGTGCTGCCAACAAATTGAAGGGCCTGAGTTTCCTACTAGCACTGTGTGTATGAAGCAGAAGTAGTAGGAAGCCCACAGAACCAGAAGAAACTAATATCTACCCCCAACTTTGTCACTGATGAGTCTCCCAAGAGAATAAGAGAAATACAGTGCTGCTAGAATGGGGTTTGGGACTGCAAGAAATGGCATTGTGTTGTGCAGTTTGACTTGTACTGTGTCAGTTTTTGAAGTCAGGTCTGCAGCTGGTATAAATCATGACAGTGAAAACAAATGTTGATGCAAATTTTCCTTGTAATCTTTAGTTCATTTTTTGTAAATCATATGGCAACTGCAAAACAATTTGTCTTCATTAGCATGAGGCAAAAATCCTAAACACTGAGATAATTTAAGCAAAAAAACCCACCACATCTTCAGATGAAGATGTAACTTAGATCCATCTGCAAACCACTCAGCCTTAGTGGAAAGTAGTTCAGAATTCCGTATCACAAGTACCAAACAGTGCAGTGGCACTGGATTTAGAACTAAGTGTCTTCTGCTTTTGCACAGGTGTAGATTTGGATCATACCCAAAGACATTAGTGAGCTTGCACTGTTGCTGCACTGGTGTAAGGAAAGAGAATGGTCTACCCTGCAGTGTCTGGGTCTCTCCTACAGAATCACAATTCCCTCTCTAGGAAGGGATCTATGTTGCAGACTTCTGTTGACACAGCAGTATCAGCCAGGAATAGGAAAATGTGTCATCTCTGGCTAGTGGAGGCAAGCCAGGAAAATCTCCTAAAACAAATGCAATTACCCAATGCAACTATTATACAGTTACAGGATGACTTTCAGAAGGGTTGCCAAATGCAGCAGTTCTGCTCCTCCTGAATTACATCCACCCAAGGGATGCTCTGCTGGATGCTTTGGCTGGAAGGGTTAGTCCAGCAAAAGGTCACGTTAGTACAGATCAGATATACATCTTTTAAAACCTGCCACCTTTAGCAGTTAATAATTAGTAGGCTTTAGGCAAATGGGGGATCTGGGTTTTTAGGCAAACTGTGGAAGACAGACTAAAGCTGCCCAAATGAGCCTGTATTACATGACACCTGTGAAGCAGTAATTTCAGTCCCCCTCTGCAAACACAACATTTAAGAAAAATTTGTGGCTTACTCATAAGCTATTAGATTTGTTGCTTTGGATTTGGGTTTTGCTGTTGTTATTTTGTTTGGGTTTGTGGTAGTGGTGGTGTTGTTTTGTTGAGGTTTGTTTGTGGTGATCATTGTGAAGAGATACCAGAAGACATGATATTCCCTTGGTATAGTACCAAGGGAAGTAAAAATGTTTTGCAGGGACTTTAAATCATAACACAATGTTTGGGTTTGAGTGATGAGGGAGAAGCAAGACTGCATCTGATTTGGATGTATATGTTTATCGTGCAACCTAACTCACAGGGGTTTTGGAACCCATCCATGAACCCGATGCCAAACCCACATACCTCCCTGGGAACAGCAGATGCTTCACATCTCAAAGGGCTCTTTTCTCTTCCATTCTTCTTATTTATGGAGCCTTTCTCCTGGTCTGGTGACCTTTTGCCTAGTTAAAAATACATAGGGTCTGAGAAATGAATAATAAACAGGGCTAATAATAATATTAAATAAGTAAGCTTCTCTCTTAGAGAAAAATAGAGAAATAGAATCTAACTTTTTCTAGCTACTTTCTTTATTTTAGCGACATGATTTGCAGTACTGCTTCCAGTACAGAGATTCTCAGAGAGTCATAATTCTTCTGCTTTGTACTTTGTTGTGGTTTTGGATAATCTAGGCATTGTTGCCATGGCAGAATGGGGAAAGTGGGACAAATTTGTTCATATGTGTACACTAGCACTGGCATTCATCTCTGGCTTATATGCACCTGGAAGGATTTATGCCCCTCCCCTCCAAGTATATGGCCTCCATGTGTTTGGGATTTGTTACGTTCCAGTCAGTGCGGCATAAATCCTTATTAGGTAGGTCATAATGATTCTTACTACTCATCTGGGCATGTATTTGAAAACTTTAGCCATTTGCTAGTAGAATTTGGAACTGACTTCTACTGAAATATGTAATTAAGTAACCTTTGAATTTTTAATACCTCTTATTGCATAAGTCAGTTTAATTAGTTCTGCCCCTTCACACTGACTTGTTAAGACATCTCCCTTAATATGTTGCCAAATTAAGGTATTGCAGAGAGAAATATTGGAAGAGAAGGAAAAAATCTCTACAGCCAAAGAGCAAGAGAAAGAAGTTTCTGTGTGTGTGATCTGAAATGAGGCTGAGAACTAGTGAAGTACCACCAGGAAAACTGCTGCCATCAACACTGCTGGGAAGAGCTATGGTGGAACATCTGGTTCTGGTAGGCAAAAGCAGAAACCTTGAAGCTCTGTTGCTCTGCAGCACATCTGGAACACTTAAACATGTTTTTAATGACATGAATGCAAAATGATGGAAAATGAGGCTCAGCAGTTTGTTTTAGTGTAACACAGTAAATGATCCAAGGGCCCAAACCAGCGATGTGATGAGCCTTCTCCAAAATCATCCAGTAAAAGCAGACAAGAAAAGTGACTTTTTCTGGATGGACTCCCACAGATCATCCTCTGTATGTCCAAATATTTCATAGGCAAGCACACCAGCTAATGATATATAGGATAAGCAGCAGCAAGATAATAAGCTCCTTTCACTGGTCCAAAACTATCATCCTTGCTATGTTCTAAAAAAATGTCTTCTCTAGAATTTCTATCATGCATCTCTAAAGGAAGTAGCCTTTTGTGGGGATGAATTCTGATTTTAGCCTGCAGGTTTTCTTTTTGTTGTTACTGTGTCTCTTGTGAGAACAAACTGAAAGTGATTTTGAAATCGTTTAGAACGGAACATCCACTGTGGTTTGGCATCTTTTGTGTTTCTGATCAGATTAGCACTGCTGAAAGGTTTTGCATGCCTATCACAGGAGACAAATAAGCAGATTTCCAAAGAGCAAGGGAGATCTTTAAACTTTAAAAAGACAAGTTCTGATTATGTCAGAATGGGCTTTGTAGAAAATGTTATGACTCCACACAATTATTAAGAAAAGGGCTTTTTGATTTGAAAACTCAAGACTTTCACCTGAATCTTACCAGTTTGTCAATGTGGTTGTCATGCTACATTAAGAATGCCCTGCAGAAAAGAATTTAGTTCTGACAGCTATTATGTGATTTTGCCTGCATCACAAATATGCCTTTAATTCAGAGCTTACTCCTAAAAAAATGAAAATGTCTGAATGTACATGGTTGAATTTGCTTCTTTCCTGGCATGAAAAACCAACCAGCCAGCCCCTTGCTCTCAGATACCATTGATTAGGAAGATGCTCTTTACTCAGAGTGTGGTGAGGCACTGGAACAGGTTGCCTAGAGAATCTGTGGGTGCTCCATCCCTGGAAGTGTTCCAGGCCAGGTTGAAGGGACCCTGAGCAGCCTGTTCTAGTGGGTGGCATCCCTGCCCATGGCAGGAGAATTGGAACTAGACAAGGTCCCTTCCAACTCAAACCATTCTATGATTTGTGGCAGTGAGCTTGGGAATTTAACCCTCCGAGAGGGATGTTTTGATATCCAAGTGAGTTTTATGAATTCNCCACTGGATCACAGCCTCCTCCAAGCATCCACCCCCTCCAGCATGGGCACCTCCCTCACAGGCTGTGGGTGGATCTCTGCATTCCCCATGGACCCATGGGCTGCAGGGGCACAGCTGCTTCACCATGGTCTTCACCACGGCCTGCAGAGGAATCTTGGCTCTGGCACCTGGAGCACCTCCTGCACCTCCTTCTCCACTGACCTTGGTGTCGCCGTGGTGTTCTCCCTCACATGTTCTCACCTCCTCCTCTACTCTGACTAGCAGCAAAACCCGTGACTTTGTTTTGATTTTCTTCTTAAATATGTCATCACAGAGGCATCACCAGCCTCTCTCATTGGCCCAGTTCTGGCCAGCAGCATGTCCATCTTCAGAGCCATCAGCCACTGGCTCTGCCGGACATGGCGGAAAGCTTCCAGCAGCTTCTCACAGGAGCCACCTTTTTGGCCTCCCTGCTACCCAAAACCGGGCCATGCCAAACCGATACACAAACTTACTCCCTCCCTTGCTGTTGATGGAGAGATTTGAAAACAGGTTCACTCTGAAAATGTAAAGTACAGAGAGTAGCTTAATAACCAGCTACCTTTGGCTGTTACCAAATCTCTGAAAACTGGAATAAGACCCCTTAACACCAATTTTTCTGTGTTAAAGAGGATATCATTTATTTAGGTGCCTGTAAGGCATGGGGTATCACTCCTCCTAACATGCCCCCTGATTTCTAAAAGCATGTTGCTAATACACAGTCACTACATGCACATTATACTTTGTTCATTACCATAAAAAACCTCCCTTATGTTCCCCAAGTTCCTAAACTCAGTCCTTTTTTTGGCTGTAGCTGCATTCCTGAGCCAGGTGTCTCCTCTTTATCTTCTAACATCCTTGCTTGGAGAGCAGTTTCTGCATGCCTTGCTTCTCTCCCGAAAGCCTGCAGATACAGTGTCTTCTCTGCTGAAAGTTCACAGTTACGGTATCTTTTATTAAAAGCTCACAATTACAGTAGAAATTGAATTAACCTTTTTGGTATCAGGAGAGTTCTATGTGAGGATGAGAAGATGAGACATTCTACTGCATCAAGCAAAAGAAGATACAGGTTTTAAAACTAGTAGCAGGAAAAGCTTTTTAAAAAGAACTGCCAAAGCTTGTGCTGATCTAATATGACAAAAAAACCTGACCTGCTCACCTGCAAGTGGAAAGCACCATTAAATGAAGTTCAGGAGGCCGCTCCAGTTTACTGACTTTGAAGGTACAAGATCTGTCCAGATGTCTGAGCTATGTTTGCAGCATTTGGGAAAGTGTATTTTCTTAAAAGGTATAGTGTTGTCCTGAATGTTGTCCTCCTCTGCCTGGAGGAACTCTGTTGTTCTCATTAGCTTGAAAAATGGATAATGCAAGCCAGAGATGGACATGATACATCCACTTCTCTGAAAGGCCCCGATGATTCATTCATAACATTCAGTAACCCTGTTATAAATGCTCTTCTGGGTTTCTCCTTTAGGGGGCTATTCCTGCAGCATCCTAACTCGCTTAACGAGCTGCAGTAGTTTGAGAGCATCCACTGTGGCTCTACAGGCCGAATGGAAGACCTATCTTGGAGATTCCTGTTAGCTTTTGTAAGTTTGCATTAACAAAACCACCTAGTCGTTCATGGTCACTCTAGCTGCCCTGCTTCCAAACCCTGCCCTCAAAGTCAGTGAGGTGGAATGAAAAGCTTCAGCCCCACCAGGTCATGGCAGTGGGATAGGCTGCGTCAGAGTAGACCAATTTTCACACTACATGTTTGTCAAGCATTTGCTTTGGTGCCGCTGCCCTGGGTGAGAATGGGGATGGACAAAGGGTAGAGGCACCTCTGAGACACTGCTGGCCTGCACCTGTCCTTGTGTAAGCAGGTAATGTTCTACCAAGGCAAAACAGGGCAGGAGAAGATTCTGCAGCATAAGGCAACAGCAACCTGGTCTTAACTGCCCTTCAGGTTCCCAATTTTTCTCACATTTGGTTAAGTAGAATAGACAGTTGTGTGAATAGCCCTTCACTGCATTTTTTTCTGACCTTAAAATTTCTTTTTAAGTACTATGCAGCAACCAATTTACTTCCTGACATGAAATGCATTATGAATTATCGTCCTGGAATAGTGGGATTTAAAGTAATTGAGTTTCAAGCTCAGGCTTTCTGATCCAAAGCTCTTGGAGTGATACACATCTGCATTTACAGACAGCAAAATCCAGAGATAGAAGCTGATGCAGTTTCACTCTTATTCTCTCTCAAATTAGTTTCCTCCTCGTGTTGATTTGAACGTAGAGTTGCAAGGAGGTGCAAAAAGGTAGCTGGTAGTTTTCAGCGTTTTGGGTTCCACCTCCAATCAATCCCTTTTCGCTTGTTTGTGCTGAACTTGTTACAACATGTCTGGATATGAAACAATTCCAGAGTAAAAGGTGAGCAGCTTTCAAGTGAGTTACACGTGTAAATACATTGTCAGTGGGAGAAGAATGGTGAGGGTGCCTCCACTGTCAGACTGTTTGCCACTTTGAAGCGCCCTGTCTCCCTTTAGTACTACACACAACACATTCTGGGAGCCCCATTGCAAGTAAAACATTTTCTATAAAGAAAGTTGGTTTGCATCTTGCAGTGGTCAGAACTGAGGCACACAGTAGTAAATCCCAAGCCCTGAAGCAACGAGGATGTTCTCAAAATATACCAGTCCTTTCCAGAGCTCTTCCTGTCTTGCAGACATATGGCCAATGTTAATTGCTGCTGAGCAGAATGCTAGAACTAGGCTACAAGATCAAATTACTCAAGATCCTTACTGTTATGCAGTGTATATTAAATTATATATTTTTTATTTGTTTGAAGCAATTTTTTGGCAATATTTTTGCTCTTTGCTGTTATTCCTTTTTTAGAAATTTGCAGTGGAAGGGAATGCAGAGTTTGAAAATCAGGAATGGTAAAAGTGCTATTTGCTGAAATGTGGGAAATAAATTTTCTGTTCTGGGCCAGTTTGTTTTGACATCTGGGAGGATGCAAGTTCTCAGCTGGTTGCTAAACATTATTTCATGGTCTTCAGATAGTCTAATCCTGTATTTCCTTCTTTGAATCATACCTCTCACACTTGGTCTTAGTTCATCAACATCTTTTCTCTTTCTGTCTTGAAGTTCAGCAATTTTTCAAGAGTAAAAACATTTGATTTTCTTCACAAGGAAAACAAAAAACCAACAAAACAAAACCCAGGTATCTTTTGTAGCATTTTTGTACTGATATTTGACCTCAGCAAGAGACTGGCAACATATTTGACAGAAACAAAGATCATCATTAAGAGAAACTCAAAGTATCATCTGAAATTTTGGGTTCTGGTTGTAACTGGACTGGCAGCAGGTTAGCATAATCACAAAACTAAGCATAAGCTTGATATTTTTACTGAATGGGTATATTTTTTGGTGCCAGGAAGGAACAAGTTCTCAGAAGACTGAAGTAAGTGTCTCTTACCTGTTTCTTTTGCATATACTGTTACTGGTGATACAATTAGGCAAGTCCTCTCTTCATGTCATTAGCTTTGCCCATGCATGCGTATATAAAGAGTATGGCAATGACCACTGAGCAGACAGTCTCTCAGTGCTCCATTGTGTTTGCACATGCATGCATAAGAATGTTGCTTTTTAATATAGAAAGGCTGCTGCTATGTGCTCTGTGGTGGTGTTTGTGTAAGCAAGCAAGGCTTCCTGGCTTGTCCTGTCTCCTGCTGCCAACAGCCCTGTCTCACCGTTTGTCTGCATTGGGTGAAGGGGTTTGGCTTCCCAGATCCCAAACTCATGTTTCTCATCATGGGATTTCTATCTTGAAAATTATCTGCCAAGATTGTTCAAAAATAAATAGTTTTTCTACCGTTGTGATGTGTCTTATGTTTCAGTCTTTTTCAATTAGACCCATCATTTTAATTTCACAGAAAAAAGTGCTTGGGTGGGACAAAATGACACAGATCTGTGCAGCAAATGGTGTCTGCAAATAGGTATCAGTGTGACACCCAAACAAAGAAATTAAATTATTTTTAAATATAACTGAATTTACAGACAGCTTTTCTGTAGAGGGAGCAAGGCCAGATCCTTGTGTATTAAACAATACATGATCAAACCATTAGGAAGTCTGTTGGAGTGTACAGTGTGGAGAAAACACGATTAAAAACCCTGTTGGGACTTCTAAGGTGGATTTTTGTGTAGAAAAGACACAGGTGGTGTTTAGGAGTGTGAACCAGTAATTAAAAGCTACATACTATATACAGGCTTGCACATATATTAAAAACCTGTGTGGTGGAGAACATAAGTGATGGAGATAACCAGCAGAGTAAGATGATGCTGAATGAAAAGTGTACAACTTTCCATGGATTGAACGTGCTTTGGCTGTGAGCTAAATGATACATCCCTCCTGTTCTAGTCTAGAGACAGCTGTGGAGTGGTGGTGACCTTCCTTGTTTGTGTGATAGAGTGAGGTGTTATCAGTGGAAAATTACTTCAGTACTGCCTTCTTCAAGTCAGACTTTATTTGCATTCCAGTTTAAATACCTGTCACAAGAGAAACAAGCATTTTATTGAACTATTCAGCCTGAAGCCTCTTCTAGACATCCTTGCAAGACCAGCAATGCTGTTCTCCCCCTGCTTTCCTCCGTATCTCACTCCCCTGCGGGGTATTTCTGTTTCTCCCCTGGGGAAGCTGCTCATGCTGACTCCTCTGCAGAGGCATGTGCTGATGCCCGCTGAAGTCAGTGGGCATCTGCTTATTTAATCAAATTATTATCAAAGCAAACCCTCATCTCAGGCAATTGCAGTGCTTACTATAGCCAGTGGGGAAACATTAACTTCTGATCTGGCAGGTTTCGGGTACCATCTGCCCTGCCAGGCTGTCAAAAAGTACAGCTCAGTAACCCAGCTGGAATTGTTTGAGAATATATTGTGGATAATATGAGCAGAACGTGACGGTTGCTTCTCCATCCTCAGTTATTGTTCTAAAGCAGGCTTCCAGGAGGTTTCCAGCTGACATGGAAAAATCTTAGACCCCAAAGTAAATACTCTGGGAAGTGGTGACTCTCCACATTTCTTCTCATGGGCTCCATTGTTACGAAGACACTGCTGTTGGAGGGAAAGGACCAAGTATAATCCTGGCCTCTGCCAAATAGAGTCCCAGGTAGTGCCACAGACAGATAAGTGAGCTGACAGATAGTGCTTGACTGACCAGACCAGAACTGATGCTCTAAAAGTCAAAGCTGCTATGACCATACAGCAGTTTCCTCTATCTGAAATGGAATTCTTGAAACCATTTGGGTTTGAAGTGCTCAGAAAATAAGGTTTTATCTGCCTGTAGAGAGCTGGGGGGAGGGGGGGGGAGATCAACGGGTTTGATTATTTCTCTGCTTTTAGCTCAACTATTCTGTGCTATGCATTATTCATGGCATCGGTGTATGGTACTGCTGACATTTGTCTTGCAGGTTTCATTATATGCAAATGTGCAAGCCCCTTTTGCAGACACTACACAAGACTTTTTTTCATTACGTGAAAAAGTGAATGTATAATTAACAGTGTACCAGTGAAACCAGCACTTACTTGGCCTATCATAACAGGAATCTGTTCTTCTCTAATAACATTTTCAGTTCATCACACACACCATATCTCCTTGCAATATGAGTAATAACCTTGCCTTTCTTGAGTCAGATTCAAATGGTGCTTTTTTTTCCCCCCCCTTAGTGCTCTAAAAGAAGTCTGAACACTGCAGAAAGTGGTAATTTAAGTTACCCGTATTCAGATATTGCTGGCCTCTGCTGGTACATAAACATCGGGCTTTCATTAGCCATAAGCATGAGAATTTAGCTCTGAATATGGTTATCCCGTTATATCTCTGGATTATGTCCATTGAGAGCCACAGCCTGACTGCAGATGTTGGATTGTACCTGGAGTGGTGGAGAGAGCATGCCTTGGGAAATGAGTCAAGGCAACTGGTACTCTGTGAATAAGGCCCTAGATTTATGTGTAAATAAGAGAAAATTTTGGCTCCAGAGTACAAAATGATACTCGGGGGATGGTGTTTTCATTGCATTTATTTTAAGAAAAATCTGCTGTTGGAGCAGGAGCAATTTAACTCTTATTATACTCATTTCTGTGAGACTCACTGCAATATTCCCTGCTGGAATATTATTCAGAGGGGGCTTGTTCTGTATAAGGCTCTCATCTATTATAAGTTTCTTAGGTTAAAACCTCATCTGCTGAAGAAACCATTTTAACAAGCACTTTCTATATGTCAAATTTCACCCAAACTTTCAAACTAACAAAAGAATATTGCCCTTTTCCCTGTCTCTTTTTTTTAGGTCTGTGTTCACCCTTCCAACACAGTGCTCAGATAAATAGGTTCTGTTTGCAGCTCTTTGCTGGAACAGCGGGGGAATAGAGAAGAAATGATTTATTCAAGTTGTCATTACTTCAGCGTGGGGGAAAGAACACCACAGTGCTGTGCCTGAGAATCCTTCTGGGGCTGCCCAGTCTGTGTCAGGGACTGAGATGAGGAACAAGCCAGACCATGAGGAGCGCAGACACACTTCGCAGGAGTTTTGCTCCCCTCAGTCTGTTGTTTCTGCAAGCTCACCAGTAAAGGGAGTCAGAATCGGGAAATTTAAATGTATGTTTTTTAAAACATTCTATGTATACTGTCTTAAAGTCTCCCATGGCTGTGCCAGAGGACAAGGCTTCCTCAGAGTAGTTGAACAAGTTTCTCAAAACCTTTTTTCCTCCGTTTCTCAGTTGGAGTTTTTGATTTTTGCCAAAAAGGATTTTTTTCAATAAAAAGGAATGTTTTTTATTCGAAAGTCCTTACAACAGAAAATCTTTTTGTTTGTTAGATTAAAAACAGGCTATTTTACTTCAGAAACTCCATTCTTGACTTGTTTAAAGTCTCCATGGAAATAATTTGGGGGTTTTTTGGTT
>VYZQ01061975.1:18982-37231 GCA_013400655.1 Mystacornis crossleyi | reverse complement strand
GGCAAAATGACGTAAAAAAAACCCTCGGTGGTAAATTAATCAAAATTGTATAGAATTCCTGCTTTTTTTTTTTTTTTCCCTTGCTCCATTATTATTTTGATATACTTTTCTTTTTGTTCTTGTGGCCACTTCAAGGAGAGCTCTTTCCTAGCAGACATTTACTGGAGACATGGACATTGATTCCCATTTTGTTCCAGAAGCTGTAGCAATGGGCAACAGAGCTGCAATTATGGATGAGTTAACAATCTCCAGGGTGATTTGAAGGTGTTCAAAAGGAAATTTGCACCTCAGGGACAGCCCTCCACATGCAGAGCTGCTTTGCAGAGCATGCTCCCACCGTGACAATTCTGCTGTACAAATACAGGCCTGCCAATCTTGAAACTGTTTTGTTGGTTGTACATACCATAAATGTGCTGTGGGTCAGCTAATCCAATTTGGCAACACAGACACTGGTAAGAGAACAGAGATTCAGAAGAGGTTGTGTGAGACATCCAGAGGTGCATTGTCCAGAAGATATAGTGACCAAATGAATCTGCAATTCCCCAAGAAACCAGTACTGGATCATTTGGGGTCTGCATGTAACATCATCAATAAAACCTTCATGTTTTAAATGAATTGAAGGTTGTTTGTGGCATGGGACAACTCAGAGCTCCCAGCTTGCCCCAAGGACGTAGTAACTTCACATCTGTGCTCATATCTGTTGTGTCCATAGAGTGAGTCACGAAGAGTGGGAAATAAGCAGGCTAAATCTCTCTCACAGGAATAAATTATTCTTGGTTTGGAGTGCAGCTTGTTAAGTGGTTGGTGAGAAATTTGGCCCTGAATTCCACTTCTTTCCCGGCTTGTTTGCTTTCTTGCATTATTCCCACACATTTTTATAATATGTCAAAACTCCATGATACCTCTTCCTGCCCCTGGTGCCTAGATAACACAGTTTTACATGTAGTTCATCCAATCCAACTAACCTTTTCAGTTGAATATACATCATATGACAGATAAGAAAATGCAGCCCTTTCATTCTACTCACGTTTTTAGTGCAGACTTCTTGGCCATGTTGGCATTAATATCTATTCTTGCCCTTGTCTTTTTGTCTGTTTTTTAAAATAGAGATTATATAGAGAAAGTTTCTACTTCACAGGATTGGGGATTGTTTGAAGGTTAATTAATTAATATTTGTTAAGTATTAATGGGAAGATGCATGGTGATTATTCTGTTCCAAGTGAGATATTTGAATGAATACCTACAACAGCCCAACATGAAACAATCAGAGGAACTTTATTCCTCTGGCTGGCATTCAGTCAAACCAGCTTAGAATCCTCTCATCCCAACTTCAGTACAAGGCTTTGAAGAATATAAGCTTGGCCCATTGCAGGAAGCAAAGCATTGCACTGCTAACTCCTGCTAAATAAAGCAGATGACTTTTCTTTTTTCCTTTGTAAAGAGCAGGTTCCCTTATGGAAAACTGAAAAAAAACCCAACGAAACAACACCAAGGTAACCAATCTCATTCCAGCACCTTCAGGTTCTGTTTTTATTGCTCTTGGATCCTTCCTGCTTCCAATTATTTGTGGAACAAGCTGTGAGTCGCATGGTGGAGCTGGAATGAGTCAGGAGTTTGTTAAGCAAAGAGAAACAAGAAAAGAAGGGTCTGGCCATTCAGGCAAATGATATCAATGCTTCGGCATCTCGTCCCAGGCTGTGGAAAATGCCGTGTCTCTGTGAGAAGGATTGTAGAGTGATGCTCAGAGGCAGGCATGGTTTGGTTTCTTGGCTGATATGCAAAATAACACTAGACATAGTGTTAACCTCTTAAGGTTTAGGGGTAACGACAAGTCAAGTGGGAGATACGGGTGTGTAAATTGTAGCAAGGAAAACAGCTTATAGTAGTGAAGAAAAATTTCATCCAAAAGGGTGATTATGCATCTGCAAAAAGTACAGAAACTGTAAGCAGTGTCTAATCTTCTTTATATTTCTTAGTTGACTGCCAGCACAGGTTTGCTTGGCTGGATTTTCTTTTTTTCCTTCTTAAGAATAGGAATTATACCTATGTGATAACTTCTGTGAACTCTGGAAGCACAAAGCTAGCAAAGAATTTTTCTATTTCCTGGGATTATGAAAAAGAAGCTGCCAGGCACTCATTGCAACGTGATATCCTTTATCCATGGGTTCTTGAGGCTGTGGTTCTGGTACCTCGTGAGAGATTAGCTGAAAAATCTTGAGATGCTAAGGCAGCATGTTTGCATGGACTTATTTCCCTTTCAAAGTGGGGCTTTGGCTTAAGGACCACTCAGCACAGAGCTGGTAAGAGTCTGTGAAATCCAGCACATTGCTATAGCTCAGGAGACACTGCCAAGGACAATGGTTATCTCTTCAGCTACTGCAATACAAGAATATAATAAAAACCAGCGGCAGTGCTTGGCAAGAAGCATATCCCAATGCAAAAGTGATGGAGGTACACCAGTGAGGAAAAAAATCACATATGTGTTGATTTCAAAATTGTTTTTTAAACTTGATTTGTACTTTTATCCCTGTCCATTGTGTCCTCTTTTAAGGAATGTATGTACATACTGTTAGTAATGACATTTTACTGGCATAATACAGTAATCTGAAAAGTCACACCTTGTGGCAAGCTGGTGAAAAAAGAATTCTACATAAATAGGCTTGAAATGTAGAAAATAAATGACAGAATCACATTGATGCTGTTTGCTGCATTATGGCCGTCTTGCTGAAAGGACTGAAAAAGCCCAGCTGTAGCCTCTGCAGTGTGACCCAGATGTTCAGCTCGTCTAGAGACAGGGAAGCCAAATGACTGACACTGTGCCTGTGCCGGGCAGAGGGGGTGTGTGCTCCCAAGGCTGCTGCCACCACGTCTGCCGTAATGCCCATCTCTCCTCCACCCTCTCTATAATGCGCTGGAGGAACGTGGTGTAGGAAAAGCCACAGAAAAAGGAGGTGCAGGCAGTTAGACTGCTCCTCTGGCATGTGATTCCTCTCTGACTGTGCTCATTTGCAATAGGCACAAGCAGTTCTGAAAGTGAGGAGCGGCAGGGCCAGACAGGTCGGTGTGCAATGTCACCAGCAGAGCCCTGGGACTGAGCCAGGAGGAAGGTGAGAGGGTGGAAGCAGGCAGTGATAATCATAGCACAAGTGAAAAAAGCTCAGCAGCAGGAAGGCGTGAGTGTCCCAGCCTGCTGGGAGATGCGTGTTTTGGGGTGAGGCTATGCCAGCTGGTGGATGGCACGCAGCAGCCGTGGTTTGCTAAAGTCAGTTTCGCTGGCAGCTGTGGTGGGCAGCAGGGCTCTGGTCATTGCCTGCCAAAGGTGCTTTAGGAAGCTGGTTGGTGCTGAGCACCTTCTGCAGGTGCTCTCACAGAAGAAAACCCCGATGGGGAAGTCACTGTTTTCCCCTCTTTTCCTCCCACAGTTCCCTCACAAACCAACACTGGTTTACGGAGGAGCTTTTTGCCGGAGAGCAGCCCCTGTGGTGTATTCAAAGCCACGGCCAAGGGACCCTCTCTGTTCAGTGCCAGCCAGCAGCATCAGGCACTGGATTTCCTTTGTTCACCTTCAAGATGTGGTTGAGCAAGAGAAAAACGGTGGCACAAAGGCAGTAATGAATGTCACCTCTTTTGGAGGAGAGGTGGCCATCCCCATTAATCCCTTTCCTGCTAGCAGCTCCAGTGCCACTGCAGCAGGCATGGTTGGCAAAGGAATGAAAATAAACTCATGAAGCACTGGGAGGAACTCTCAGGAATGAGAGTTTAAAGTGTTTTAAACCGGCTTAATTAAAGCCTTATCTTCTGTCACTGTAGGCACATATTCAGATTACAACAGTATTGTGAGTGCAAATACAAGGCTGAGGAGGGAAATGCTGCAACAGTGGAGGGCTTTATGTATGGGTGGGAAGTTGTATTTTCCCTTGGGAGCTCAGGGAGTTAGCAGTGGGAACTAGTGAGCAGTCACTGCAGCAGCAGCCAGTCAGAAACCACTAGACCTTATGTGGGTTAGTCATGTCAAGTCACAAGATGTGACATTGACTGGTGACTTCGCAACACACTGCAAATTGCTTATTTTCATATGCTGAAAGCACAAATGGAAGCAATTACTTTCCCTTTTTCTTGGTAAAATAAACTGAGAAAACAAAACTGTTTTGACTGGATAAAATATTTTGGCAGCAAACAAGTTTTGTTAAGGCATTTACATTTCTTCAAAACTCATTTAATTCTTTTTAAAAATTATATTTAGAAAAGTTAAAAAATTTTAAAAACCCCGGACATTTGAGGATGTAAACATAATTGTTTTGGCTATCCTAGTTTTTCCCCCATTGGTTTTAACTTAAACTGTCCTATGATCTTGTTCCAAATTTGAAGGTCACTTCCCCCTTCCACAAAAGTTCATTTTCCAGTGAAGTTTTATATTATATTATATTACATTTATTTATCGTAATATACTTTGGCTATTTTAGCCCCAAAGCATGCCCAGATCCAGTATGACCAAGTGGCACTGTTATTCCTCTGCTTAATTGCTCTTTCCCAAATAGGAATTCAGACTGCTATACATGCCTTTATGCATAATTTGTCTTTACCAGAATCATTCACTCTGAAATTCTCAGGAACACCTGTCTTGCTTCTTAATTTTAAAAGTTTGACCCTTTGCCTACAAGTAAGTGTCCACAGTCCCCGGCCTTTTTTCTTCTCCATGAAGCATAATAAATAAGGCTATTTCTAATGAAGTCTGTGAGCTGGCACTGATGCCAAATTTGAATCCGTCTGCAAAATCTATTTCAAAGGAAGCCCTTCAAAAGCAGAGTGATGCCAATTATTGTTACTATAAAATTCATATGAATGTTTTGTTCTTACACAAATTTAAAGTCCAACCTGTATTTAAGACCATGGGATGATGTCAATTCTGGACATTCTGAGTGGTGCTACATGATACAGCTTTAAGGGATTTGTCTAACAGCACTTTGTAGGGAGAGCCATAACTACGGGGGGAAAAAAGAGAAGCAAATAGTTATTTTGCATTTGAATCCTGCCATCCAAAAAGAACTGGATTTTGCCTTGAATGCATACATTCTTGGAGGAAGTCTGCTCTGAGTTAAAAGAATAAAATGTCTTATGAAAACAGAAGAATATGTAGAAGTTTCTTGTATACCACAGTGTGAAAGAAAAGGATGGAAATTGAATAGTTCCTGTGTTTTTTTAGACAGGGTCCTAATAGCTCAGAAAATAAATGGCTGATTTAGTGAAGGTGAAGGTGGTTGCAATGGGAGAATAATTGTAATTACCAGTAGAATACAGAGCTTTCACACAAGGCCAATTAGAGATGTCTCACAGCACCACAGCTATTTTTAATTAACCATGTACGTGGGAGAGATGAAAAAAAAATCTTCTATTTAGGTACATTGTCTGGCAACAAAAATTCAAGAAGCATTAGTTACATGGCCTTTAAGTCAGATGAGCAGTTTTGATCCTTTCCCTCAGACAGCAATAGGTGGCTGTAGTGAATTTCCTCTGGTCTGGGTTTTTACTTTGTAAAGGCATTATTGATTTTTTTCTGGTGTCAGCTATTGGTAGCTTCATTTTCATCCCAACACATCCACGTCCTTTAGACATCTTCTATGTTCCTTGACAGCCCATATTTGCTTCTGATGATGATTTGTTGAATGTGGAGGGTGGACGACCAGCTCAGACACCATTTAAGATTCTTCTCTCTGATGAAAATGCCCATGCAAGAACCTGGGGAAATTTTGTATGGGCAGTCACTCAGAGTTTGGGGGGTGTTTTGGGTTTTTTTGTTTGTTTGTTTTGGGGTTTTTTGTCATTTCATTGGTTCATGCTGCTTCTGCAACCTGTTCCCAGGAATATTCGGTGGGCAATTCTACTGCCTTGCATGCCCATGCTGTAGTGCTGCCAAGAGACAAAATCAGGGCCATGAATTAAAATCATAGAGTAATATGGATGCCTCAAGAGCTTTGCCTGAAACAGTCGCCATTTAGTGGTTTAGATGAAGATCTGCCCACAGCCTTTCGTCTTTCTTGACCAGCCTGAATTCATGTATGCATTCAGTTTAAACAGCTACATAAATATAGAGAAACAGTTGGTAAGAGTGTTTGAAGTCTTGTTATAGGACAACAATTCCCAAGAAGTGAAAAGATGAATGCAATAAAATAATATTCTAACCATTCTATTTTCAAAGTATTTCATAAACACTTGTTCTCCAAACACTTCGGTCAATTAGAGAAACTTCCTCCACAGTTTACAAAAGAGGGATCTGAAAAGCAATGAGCTGGAAATTTCAGTGAAGCTCCCACATACTTTCCTTGGCTCAATATAGCTTGCTTTCCTTCCAGGCACCAAAATGTTTGGTGCTTCCTATAAAAACTCCACTGTAAGCCTTTTGAGCCTGTAAAACTCGTGTCTCCAATGCAGCCTTGGGTATTGTAATAATACTGACCTTTTATCAGGTGCTTGACAGCTGCTTAAGAAATTTTTCTTTACCAGGTGGTGGTGCTTGATAGGCTCTCTGCAAAGAAGAAATCTGTCATCTTTGCCATGTTGAAGATTCCCCCAGAATCTTTTGCCAGATGCAGAAATAACCTCCACATGGGCAGAAGCTTCCTAGGTTGACTATCTCCATCCCTTCTTGCCCAGCAGTGTGTTGCTCACAATTTCCACTACAGATCTGACTTTCCCTTGCATGTACTGGTATCTTTCAGCCTGTAACCATAAGTGTCTTGTTAAGAGAAAATGCATTTGATTCAAGTTACTGACATGTCTGGAGGTGGATCTATGTTGTGAGTCAGTCTAGAAATGTGTGGGGTTTGCAAATGGAACCAACTGCATGTGGTAGGCTTAAATGGGAAAATAGACACCCAGATTAATTTTGCCAGGATTTGTTCAGGACCAGAGCAAAGTTATGTGACTGCTTATTTTGGTCTGGCCTGTGTTCCATATGGAAAATAGCTGCTGTGGGGCTGGGAAAGTACCTGGAACTTTCTAAGCATTCGTGAAAAGTCCATTTCCCAGGGAAATAAAGTACATGTTGGCAACTTTGGATTTTATGGGTATAGTTTGGTTTTTGTTATCAATTTCCTGACAAAATTACTCCTTTCCAAGGCATACAGTACCTTTCTTGTGTCCCTGCCATTACCAGGGTGTGCATCACTGCCCTCAGTGGCCTTTATTCAGGGCTTCAGGCATGTGCTTAAAGCAGCAGGGTGCTTTGAAAAGAACCTGAGTCTTTATACCTGAAACCGAAGCCAAATCATATTGCCTGGCTCTTGTACTTCACTGCAGTCCCGCACTCTTGTGTGTCCCCACCTATGGCCTCATCCCATTCCCTGCTGCCTGCCCTTGGTTGGGGTGTTCCTCTTCAGCAACAGCCTGCATCTCTCAGGGACTGACCTTTTGCAAAGGATCTCTGTTCTAGCAGGAGCTTCATACAAAAGGCTTTTAGGGAGTCTGGCCTTCCTTCTGCTGGAAAACTGTGTGCAGTTCTCCAGCATTTCATAGCATTGTGGGGGATCATGAGGAATCATTTCATCTTACTTCTTGCTCCTCATACATGATCCACACTAGAAAAGCCCTGGAACTGCAACTCTTGTGAAAGCAGTGCCTCTGAAAATCAGGACTGAATACTTCCATGAAGGTAGCAACTTTTCTGTAGTCAAGGTTTTCAATGAGATTCTTTCTCAAAAAAGTTCTAAGATTCTTTTTCTACAAATCTCATGCTATGGTCATATTTTGATGTTCCTATGACTATTTTTTTAATCTACAATTGCTTTTTGAAAGAATCATGCTTTATGTTGCAGAGCTCTCCTAAAATTATGGAGGAGTTTATGTTCTATTGAACAAACTTTTTGCCTGAGTGATTGTGTTACTTCTCATCCACCCCATTTTTCCTTTGATCCAGACACATAAAGGAATGGTCTCCAAGGGGCTTTGGAGATGACAGGAATATTTGAAGATATTTAAAGGATATACAAAAATAAATTGTATTTCCTTCCCAAATAGTTGCAGCTCCAAGGTAAATACTTGGTATCATTACCAGTGGCTCATTATTTGCAAAGACCACTCTGCTTTTGTGTTTTGAAACAAACTGGATTTGGTGGATCATTGGACAATTAGCAACAGTTTATCTGAAGTACTGTCTGTCCCCTCCTGCACTTAATCAGCAATTTGCTCCCTCTACCATGGAGGAGTAAAGGGGTGAATCCCTTAGAAAAAAAATAAAATGCAGATTGCTAAATTTAATAGTGCTGGCATTGAATAGGAGCCCAGCCTGAGATTTCACAGGTTATTGTGTGTCCTCTCACTATTTGTATGTCCTGCATGTTATGGAGGTCTGAAATTCACCTCAGGCTGTGACTCAGCTGAGATGCCCTTACACGTCATTGAGACTTTGATTCACAGACCTAGGTTACTTTTGGAAATTATTTTTACTGCTCTCAGTGCCATGGAAATAACACGTAATTACCTTTAAAAATTCTAATTATGGTGCTTTTCTCTGCTTTATGCTCAGCCCTCCCTCCTGTAACTGGATCCAGTAGAAGTTAATTAGGTTCTCTGTATAAGTTGTGAAGCTATCTCTAAGTTTGTATTAGGCTCACAAATGGCAGCTGGAGTAGGCAACATTTATTGATGACTCCTTTCTGCCAGAGGGGAAGATGTGTTTACTACATTCTGGGAAGGCAGCTGAACCCCTCCGGGAGGTACTGTCACTCAGCACTGCTCACCAAACTCGGCTCTCCCACCTCTCCTGAGCAATTCCTGTGGTTACCTGTGCAGGCTCTCTCACTGTGCGCTTGCTTTGATGCTAAGAGACAGTGATAATTGCAACATTGTGAAATACTCAGAAGATTGGCTTGGCTGAAGGGCATAAATCTAGGAGGGTAAATGCTGGGATGATGAATGAATTCACAGACCAAAGGATTCCCATGTTGACGTGATAGCAATAAAACTTCTAACTCTGAGCACTGCAATCTCAAGTGAAAGGAAATCCTGGCAGTCTTCCATGAATGACGTGTTCAGACCTTGCTGTTTTCCCTTTGCTTTGTGATCAGTGCGGAGGATGGAGACCGGGACTAACCCTATTCCACATGAGTCAAAACAAGAGCTTGCATGGTGGCTAAACCCGTGAGATCATGGAAGGGCGCAGGAGCAGCTCGAGGGTATTATTTCACCCAGCTGGCAGATGCCATAAAGATCACACGATACAATTATCTCAGCCTCCAGGAAAAAAGCAGATGCTTTGACTCCCTGCTCTTGACTGTGTAGCAGAAACACTGGAGACAGTCTTCTGTAATTTCTTTTTTTTATTCCTGAATTATGGTGTGAGTTCTGCATCCTGATGAAACTTCTGGACTAATTACTTGACACTGAGTTACTAAAGTCAATTGAAAACAGTGAGCAGAGAAACAGAGAACAGAAGATGTTCTTAACTTGACAGCTGCTTCCCAAAGTAGAGTAGCATGGTCATGAAGTTTTCTGCTCACCTGCAAGCCTCAAGTGAGGCTTGAGGTTCTTTGAAACTTACGTGAACTGTTGATGAGAAACAAAGTAAGCACCAAAAAAATCACAGAGAAGATTTAAAGTTATCAGGTTAAAAACACTGACTGCGCATCATGTGGGTTTTCCAGCAGCTGTTAGCAGTGTAGCTGACTTCACAGAATCATAGAATTGTTTGGAAGGCACCTCAAAGATCATCCAGTTCCATCCCCTCTGCCACAGGCAGGGACACCTTCCACTAGAACAGGTTGCCCAGAGTCCCACCCAACCTGGCCTTGAACACTTCCAGGGAGGAGGCAGACATAGCTTCTCTTGGCAACCTGTGCCAGTGCCTCACCACCCTCAGAGTAAAGAGTTTTTTCCTAATATTGAGTCTAAACCCACCCTCTTTCAGGGTAAAAAACCATCACCCTTTGTCCTACCACTACACATCCTTGTAAAAAGTCCTCTCCATCTCACTACCGGTACTTCTGGGCAATGTGTACAGAAGTTAAACCCAAGTACACCTCAAAATTCTTCCTGGAGTGTATTCTGAAGTCCTCATAGGGTGAAAAAGTTCAGCCCAGCTAATCCAGGAGTCTGTGCTGCCAGTTTTTATTACAGTTGTCCCTGGTGACTCTTTCAATTACAGGATTGCTGTTGCTACTCTAGCATTGTATTTATCACCATGATAGGGTGCTCCCTAGACATTGCACTAAACAATATAATGGAAGCCAACAAACTCCTTTTTCAGAGGGTTAGTGGTTTTGAACAAACAAACAAATTAACCAAAGAGGGGAAAAAATCAGCATATATAAAGATTTAGCCAAGGCAACAGCCCCAAACATAGACCTTTCTCTTCCTTCCTATAGTGCAAACAAGCAATTCACAGGTCTTCTGAGAAGGTGCAGGGTACAGTTAATAATGTATTTTGTGTGTGAGATAACAATTCATATTAATGAACCATTCAAGTAAAGAAAGTGGCTGTGAAATTCTTTGTATGCTGGTGTGCCTGATTTAGGAAGCTGTGGGTGGCAGAATGAGAGGCTTCTTTGAGATTTCATTTCATTTGAGAAAAATTTTGGATGGTATTTGTTCTTGGTACCCTTGAGTAGTAGTCAAAGTATTAATATAGACCATTATTTTCCTCCCCTGTGGAAATACTGATCGATCTGTGTTGGAAAAGCAATGTTCAGCCTCTTGGAAACCATTCAGGAGCAGGGAGTAGTTGTTAGATTTCCTATGAAGAGAGCATGGGATTTTGCCCTTGAATCCAGAGCTTCACGGGAAGGGTCCTCAGAAGTTAAAGATGTTAAAAGTGGAGAAACAATAAAAATTGGGGGCTGCCACACCTCCCTTTTTCCCTGTGCAGATCACTCACTATGGAGAGCACAGTTCCAAACCAGTGTGGCTGTACAGAGCTGTGACTATGTAAGATGTCACTGCCAGCCCTACCCTGTGGGGTTCACTTTGGGCTGAGTCACTACTGAAATTACAGTGGCCTCTGGACTGGCAGAGGAAGTACCTGCCTCCCACAGCCCACGCTGGCTCTGCAACACAGAAAAAAGCATGAGGCTGGAGGGCAGGAGTCAAGGGTGAGAATATTTCCATGAAGAAAGAGTTTTGAAACCACAGAGATCAGGAAAGCAGAGAACAATACAAGGGAAGAAAAAATGAAATCAAGATTTTCCCAGAGTTTAGTTCTCAAGAATCTATTTCTTGATTTTTTTTTTTTAATGCCATGTGAACTTCTTTACACAAGTTTATATTACCTGAATGTTAACTGTATTGATTTGAATGTGCTTATAAATAAATCATGAAGATGTCAGCAGGCTGGTGTCTGGCTCTCATGGAGGAGTCCACAAGAGATCAACCACCTCAGCAGGCCCAGAGCAAACAATCTGAGAAGGGTATAATCTTGACTGCCTGATCAGAGGTTCATAACAGAGGGCATATGCCAAAGGCTGTTGGTTGCAAGACAGTGTGATGGATGTTTCTTTTGGCTTTCTCTGTGGAATTTGATGAAGAGAAGTGTTGTAGCTCTTGATCCAAGAGTTGATAATAGTGAAATTATCCAAGTCAACTGGTTGCAGAGGAGGAGGGGAAGGGAAAGTATCCTGTTGTGATGTAAAACTTTGTCCTAGTTTTGGCTGGGATAGAGTTAATTTCCTCCCTACTAGATGGTACAGTGCCATGGCTTGGATTTAGGATGAGAATAATGTTAATAACACACTGATTTTTTTAGTTGTTGGTAAGAAGAATTTACACTAAGTCAAGGACTCTTCACCTTCTCAGCTGACTCACATTGGCCAAAGAGATATTTCACACCACATAGCATTGTGCTTGGTATATAAGAACGGAGAAAAATGAGTACAACACAGACAACAAATGCTGTTTCACAGGCTTCAAACTGAGATTTCAAACAAATGTGGAAGTTTATCTTTCCTTTTCTGCTTCAGTGCAGGAAAGTTCCAGGGGAGCTATGCCTGAAATGTTTTTCTGATGGAGGTTTATTCAAGAGATTACATTGCCTGGGGTGGGATGGAAGATCCATAAAATAAAGATATTTTAGACCATGGAGGACCAAAATGAAATTGACTCCAGAGACAAAGGGAAGGCTCCTTGTGGACTTTGCAGGTTGTTTTGAAAGACAGCCCTTTTGGGTTGGAGACATGAGGACATATGAGAGAAATGGGGTACCTGCTGTGGTTGAGAAGGCACAGCAGCAAAGAGAGTTTCAGAAGGGCAGTAGGACTATACCAGTGGATGCTGCTTCCTTTTCTCTAAGATTCCTTCCCACAGTATAATGAATTAGGCATAAGAGGTGTTTGGAAATCAATCTTTAGCAGAGACCTGAGATTTCCATGTAATACATTGCAGCAGAAACAAACTCTATGAGGGACTGCCAACTCAAGTGAGACATCCACTGAGGTTATCAAGCCAGTTTACCCTGGTGTGAACACTGTTCCAGCAGATGCAGGGGAAGTTACACAAAGGCTGTGATTTACCCTGGCATATGCAAAGTCCTCATTGTGCCTTATTCAGTAAACTTATAATGTCTCAAGGGAGAGGAAAGAGAGGAAATTCCATGCTTTCCTCTGCAGCTCAAGGAAGTTACCATAGCTTGCCCTAAAGAAACCCGCAGCAAAGGCTTGGCTGCACTGAAATCAGTGGCAAAACTCACAGGATTTTGTGCTGCTTTGCATCTGGTGTTTTTTTCCTTGGCAATTAATTTCCCTGACTTCTTCTGCCACAGCTTGAATCTTGCTCATGACTGCATGTTTACTGTCTCCAAACTGAAAAGTGCTTTTCATGGGCCAATACATTCACTGCAACAACCTCCTTCCTATTTCGTACTTATTCTTCTTTCCTCCTGTTATTTCCTTTCCCCAGAGAGAAATTACAGTTGCACATTGTGCTTTTCCCCTCTTGCAGAAAATGTATGTATTTTCTGGATGTCAATCCCCAGGTGAACATGGTAGTTCCAGGTGGGACCTGAAACTCTAAGAAGATGGTCCACCACTTCTTGGAGTTGGGGTCTGACCTAAAAGAAACCTTGAGACAGCTCTGGGAGCCGTTGTACAGTGGCTGTTGCTGTCATCTAAGAATTTTCTGGAAGTTTTTGTAAAAGATGATCCAGAATTATATTCAGATTTACTCCTTGGTTTCCAGCTCTACGGCTCTGTGGGCTTTGTGAGATGGGATGGAGTGCAAAGTCTCACCCTAAAAGCCGGTTAATCTAAACCTCGTCTGAAACAAACGGCATTATTTTGAAAAGGCTTGTCACTTTATATCCAATCACTGGTGCTGGGTCTTCCTTTGCACACAACTGTCTCATCTTGTTAGGCATGCATATGTACATTTAAGAGGTCACCTACTACGAACTGGCATAATTTGGTTTTTCATTTGACCTAAAAGGTTACACGCTTTGTTGCTCCCATAGGCTGTATTTCCTGGGATTTGGGAGGAATTTTGCAATAAAGTACTTCTTGCAACTACAAACTTTCTGTGTGTCTTACCATCCTCCTTTCCTAAGTGCCTGTCCTGCAGCTGCCTGGCAGGTGCTGCCCTTTGCCCTACAGCAGTTTTCTTTCTGCACTCAGTCAAGGACCTGTGTCTCACTGCTCCTTTCCTCCCTTCCCTCTTCCATTTTGCCAGGGGGGTCTGATGTGCCCCAAACTGTCTGGTTCTCCCCTTTTCCATTTGACCTTTCAGCGTGCTTTTAAGGTATGCCAGGAGACAAGCAGAACTCACGTAGGTAGGTAGGGGACGAGAGATGTGACAGACTGGAGTACTAATGCCTGCCACTGTGTGATCTGCACAACTGCAGAGGTGGCCCAGGCTGCCGAAAAGGTACTGGCCATCCTTTATCTCACTGTCTTGTTGGGACAGGACATCAAACCCACTCTGACTCAAATCAGTAGATGTCTCCAGCTTTTCTTACTGTGTTTGAACTCATCACACTCAGCAGTGATGGAAGTTACAGAGTGCCCAAGAACATCACCTTGATCATGAGAAAATTGTTTCTCTGAGCCCTTCTGCCTCAGTAGCTCTCAGGCAGTCTCCATTACTTAAGGTATCCAGGGCCTTCCCAGAGACCCTCTTGGTTTCAAAGCAGCACTAAGAACTTAATGCATACGGATGATAGGTCTCAAAATGACACGCTGGATGTATTAGAATAAATGCTTTCCATTAGCAAAGTTTTCAGAGAAGGCACTCCCACGGTCTTCCTCTTGTATCCAACAACTAGGCTGTCCTATTTATGTGTGCAACAAAAGTGTAGGATGTTCAGGTACTAAGAATGACTTTTCATTGGCTTTGTTAACCTTCCATGTCTCATTTCTAGGAGTCACCTTTTTCCTGCATAGTAAGCTCTGATGCTCTCTTGCATCACTAAATTCACCAAGGCCAGGTTTGCAGTTGATGGGTTTGAAGTTTTGCAGCTTGCAGAACTCCCCAAAAGCAGTAGGCCCATACACAGTGGTACAAAGAGATCTCTCTTACCTTTCCTCCTTGTTCCAGTTCCCAAAAGTACACACCAGCAAGCCCAGCGCACACTGTCTGGTTCTTCCTAATAAAAAACAGCTTAAGCTTATGCAAATGGTGTTTGCATGATGGTAGAGTTGTGGTGACCCCTTACATGATGGTGTAGTGGTAATGTCTCCTACCATTAGACTTAGACTTTCAGAAGAGCTGACCCGTAAATAAACTCTTTTGGATGAAGTGTCCAGAGCTGAAAGCTAAGTCTGCCACTGCTGCAAGCCCCAGAGCACCAACTGTCTTTGGTGGCACCAAGCTCAAGATGAAATACTAAAAGGTTGTTCTTAAAAACTCCAAACTTTCCACATTATTTTATTATTATGCTGGTTTAAATTGTATGTTATGTGATGGCTGGCTAGGAATTATCTGAGTTGTGAGTATGAGTTTGTCAAAACGCATCAATTCATCTTTTGCTAGACAAGAAGGAAGTGACATAGCAGCTATCAAAAAAACTCCCAAACCTGTCCTTGGAGAGTGTCCTCAAAAGAACCCTTTTGAAAACACAAAAACATGGTTTGTATACGTGAGAAGAATTTCCTTTTCCTTTCCTCCTCACAGAGGTGTCCATTATGTTTCAGCATGCCCAGGTTGGTTCTGTGCTGGGCTCATGTTGTACCCAAACACCTCTCTTGTCCCCAGTAACCAAGATTCAATTCAATGTGCGGGGACCAAATCCCATCACCCAACACGGGATGTTAATGCAGTTGCAGGGATACATGGCTTTCCTCTGGATTTGCATTCATGAAGTAAAGGCTGAGCCTGACTTTGAAGATATTCCAGATTCATTTCTGATGGCAACCATCACACTCAGCGTGAGTGAAATTACCTCCTTGTTGATGAAGGCAGAAGTCACCTACTAATCTTGACTGACCACATACCAGCCTGTGAAACGTGAGCCCGTCAGTNTGAAGTGTCCAGAGCTGAAAGCTAAGTCTGCCACTGCTGCAAGCCCCAGAGCACCAACTGTCTTTGGTGGCACCAAGCTCAAGATGAAATACTAAAAGGTTGTTCTTAAAAACTCCAAACTTTCCACATTATTTTATTATTATGCTGGTTTAAATTGTATGTTATGTGATGGCTGGCTAGGAATTATCTGAGTTGTGAGTATGAGTTTGTCAAAACGCATCAATTCATCTTTTGCTAGACAAGAAGGAAGTGACATAGCAGCTATCAAAAAAACTCCCAAACCTGTCCTTGGAGAGTGTCCTCAAAAGAACCCTTTTGAAAACACAAAAACATGGTTTGTATACGTGAGAAGAATTTCCTTTTCCTTTCCTCCTCACAGAGGTGTCCATTATGTTTCAGCATGCCCAGGTTGGTTCTGTGCTGGGCTCATGTTGTACCCAAACACCTCTCTTGTCCCCAGTAACCAAGATTCAATTCAATGTGCGGGGACCAAATCCCATCACCCAACACGGGATGTTAATGCAGTTGCAGGGATACATGGCTTTCCTCTGGATTTGCATTCATGAAGTAAAGGCTGAGCCTGACTTTGAAGATATTCCAGATTCATTTCTGATGGCAACCATCACACTCAGCGTGAGTGAAATTACCTCCTTGTTGATGAAGGCAGAAGTCACCTACTAATCTTGACTGACCACATACCAGCCTGTGAAACGTGAGCCCGTCAGTTAATTTTATTGAAGAAAGAACCAATGGGCAAAGTTGAATCTTTCTTTTCTTATGAATCTGCTTACAGAAGAGGGCTACACTGTGACTGAGAATGCTGTGTCTGCCTCCCGTGAAGAGGAGCAACTTCTCTTAAGGTGTTCTGCCAAGCAAACTCTTAAAAGGCTTTCACTCTTATACAGTGCTGTCTGAAAATAGACTTAATTTTCTGCAAACATGAATAAAATCATGAAAGGAAATGAATAGGATAGTAAAATGATCTTGAATGTCCCAGATTTCTAAAGGAGAAGATAAAAGAGCCAGTGTATATATATATGTGTAAAGAGACCATTATTTCCTCTTTATTCTTTTTTTAGTATCTTTTACTTTTTATGCTCCTTTTTCTGGAAAAATATTTTGGATATGAAATTGAGGAGAAAAAACTTTTGACTGGTTTCAGAACAATCAGCCAAACAGAGAAACTTGTTTTTCTGCTTCTTTTTGTAACACATCTCAAAATGAAAACATAAGCAAATGAGTTTAAACAAAAATTAATTTTTAAACATTTTTCTTTGGACCTACAAAGAGAGGGGAGGGTGCTTCTATGTGAGGAAAATGCTGCTTTTATCCTCCTTTCAGTTTTTGAAGGGGAATGTCTTTGTAGCATTTACCACACAGGAGGGATTTATTGCCCAGAGCTGAGCACAATTGAGAAAATAATTTTGACCTGATACATAGAAGTAATGTCTAGACAGAGAGCACTGAAGTGCTCAAGGGGAAACTCAGAGTAGGAACCAGTTATGACAAACTGAGCTTTTGAAGTGACAAATAGAAGCAAACATGTAAAAACTGAAGATCTCATAAAGTAAATGTGAGATTTTCTGCTGACCTAAATGAAACTGAAAGACAGGACCAGCTAAATTAGAGTGTTTTTGTTTCTGCTGCCCTCCTCTTCCAAACTGGAGCCAGAGAAATTGCTGGTGGGGCCATGCTATGCAACCAGAAAGGTGAAACCACCTTTTCCATTTGGGATGGGTTTCTGAACAAAGCCAAAGCTTTCTTCTTTTACCTGGTCCAGTTGGAAATCTGGATTGATCTCACAAGAATTTTCATTAGGATGACCTAGAGGTTAATGAACTGCTTTGTGTGGGCAAGTAATGTATTAAACCGGGCTGAGCTCTATAGATAGATGAAGGGAGCTGCATTTTTGGGGTCCTGAACATGCCATTTTTGGGGGTATTTTGCCTTAGCAAGCTAAATGCTTATTTGATGGTATTACGGGTTGTAAAGACACAAAGATATGTCACCTGCTTCGGCAGGAATTGAACTGAAGAGCGATTTCAGACCATCTGTGCTTCGGAAATGTTAGAAGCGAAAATCTGTTATTTGGATGACAATTTTGATGATTACAGAATAGAATTATCAAAGGCAAAGACCTATAGCCAACTGTCATTTGCACCCCCACAAAATATCCTGAGTTCTTGATCTGTATCAATGCATTCAGTCTTTCTCTCTGCTAATCCTCTGAAGAGCCTGTGGCACTGAAATTGACTCCAGAGTCACAAACTAAGGAAAGTTACTGAAATACTGCAGTTTCTTTAACTAGAGAAAATAAAAGATGAGGAAATAGTAGGGAGGTTGTTTAAATAAGCACAGCTAGTAGGAACTTTCTTTTCTATCTGTCTTTAGACTCTGATGGGTTTGGGGTTTTTTTTACTAGAAATGTCTGAATGTCTACTAAGACAAATAATAAATGCTCATGTTCTTAATTAAAATAGCAACAAGAAGCATGCAATAGATGCTTCTCAAATTTCTTTCAGACCATGTTTTTCCTGCTGCTGCATGGTATAACAACTCTTTAATTTTGAACAGCAGTAAATTATCGAAGTTCTCAAGTTCTGATGCATGTTCAGATATCAGCTTTACGACTATGTGGATGTATTTTTCATGATGGAGTATCTTGCACCTAAGCTTTTTTGTGCCTTTACTTTGGAGGGAACTGGAGCAGCAAAGGGAGAGCGTGCATCTGGAAGTGTTAGGTGATCCAGTGCAACATCCTGTAATAATATCCTATTATGCTTGTCTGAAATGATTTAATCTTTTTTTTTTTGGGGG